>JAFBJQ010003215.1:89912-174649 GCA_016785345.1 Trinectes maculatus
GCACGCGCATTGTGCTCTGTGTCCTGATTGGCCAAGGGACTGTAGGCCAATGTCAATCAGTCTCCTCCGTGCCTCGTCTCTGTCCAGTACAGAATGCGTTCGGCTTGGCAGATTTACATGTTTGCGTATTGTCTCCACGACAAAACCCACAATGTCGACGAAACGTTCTGCACCGACAAAGACACCTGCACTACAGCCTTCAGTAGAAAAAGACGCTACAGCGGAGCGGAGTCAGCACGAAGAGGCACAGTCAGAGGAACTGTGAAATACGCGTCAGTCACAATGTGTCCAACCGCGTAGGTTGATTATTAAAATGATTATTCTACAGTATTTCTAAAAACTAGTGTGTGTGTGTGTGTGTGTGTGTGTGTTCCTGCAATACTTTAAAAACTACCTCTGTGTACCAGTGGCAGGTGTTTATGTCTATATGTGGACAGATTTTGTCACTGTGGTAGCATGACAACCGATATAGTTGCAGCCACAACTTGATAGATGCACAGTTGGAATCTAATGGTTCAATGCCTGGCTCCTCCAGTCGGCATGCTGAAGTGTTATTGGGCAAGACAACAAACCCTGCAATGCTTCCTGACAGCTGTGTAGCCAGTTTGTGTTTGATGTTTGATTGATAAGCACAGCATATAGAATTGCTATGGGAAGGTGTGTGTGAATGGGGTTTGTGAAAGAGTTCTACTGGTAGTGTACATTCTGCCTAACTGTATAACTGTAGTCCACTAACCCATTGCCATCTCTCAGGAAGGACCTCACACATTAACGTCTGCAATCTATACTGTACTGTTACAGTGTGTACAATACAGCCTTATCTGTTTCTCACTACCCAACTCAGCTAGAGAAGTTAAGGTTTAAAAACTCTGATATGATTCAAATTAGTACGGTATGATGATGAGATGATGTGTTGTTTTCTTTCTATGCAACATAGCCACACTTGGAAAGTGGGGTTAAGGGCCAATGTCATATGCTTCTTCTGATTTCATCCTGCTGCATCACTAATCTCTTTACAAGCATTCTCACTCTGTGTGTTTCTGTATTCTTGACATAATATGAAGTATGCCCTGCTGGTGGTCCAATATGCAGTGTATGTAGCATGCAGAGGCCATAATAACCATGCATGGTGGCACCTTAACAGTAGTCATGAATGATGGCCAAGCACAGCTCTTTAACAAAATCCCAAAGTGAGGTCAAATGAGATATCTCAGCTATCTCCATGGCAACTGAGCAAACTCCCTCCACTCGTGAAGATTGTGAGATGCAGTCGAAAACTGTTTGTGTGCTGCAGAGGGAATGGCCACGGGGACTGCACACTCTCAAGTCTGTTTCCCACAATCAACTGTGTGTCACTTTTAAAAGTGAGCAAAAAAAAAAACCTTAAGACTTCGTTTCTGTGCTGAAATAAATTCAATGCATTGTAAACACTCACCACAAGGCAGTGTATCTGAGAGCTCTAAGAGCAGGGAGGGATTTCTATCAATAAGAGGAGAGCATTTGAACCACACAAGACCACATGAATTAGAATTAATCACGCATGCATACATTATTATTAAAGTTGTTGTTGTGTCTGTTATTAAGTTTTGATATTTCCATCAGTTATGATCATAGAAGAAGAAAATACAGGCTTAGTACAACCTTAGTTTAGTAACAGCCAGTATACCTCTGTATTTTAGTGACTGCTATTTGCATGAACAGTGTTGCATTAACCTGTGGTGCACACATTTGGCAGGAGCTGCTCGCACAGGAAAGAAACCAGATTGTGAGACTTCATAAGTATGTCAGAGGATACAAGGCATCAGTTGGTTTGAGGACAAAAGATGAAATACCTTTTCAGTTGTCAGTGGGTATGCAATACTTAGAATACTAAAATATAGAGGAAAAACAAAACATAAAATTCCTGTAAACCACGGTTTGATAAGAATCCTAAGTAAATAATGGGTGACCATCTCACCTGAAGACTGTTATTATCCATAAGAATTTAAAGTAATATAGCCTAACTAATGTACATTTTTTGTTGTTGCTTCTACTATTCTTAACCAAATATATCCAATAAATCAAACTGTTCCATCCTAGCTCCATTCTTTCCTGCGCTTTTTTTATTGAGAAAGGAAGTATTCAATTCTATTGTGTACTGTATGGGTTAGGTCTGAGCCTTGGCTGGGTCACTCAAGGGCAGTGAGAGACTTGTCCCAAAGCCAGTCTAGCACTATCTTGGCTGTATGCCTTTGATTGTTGTGCTTAAAGATGGATCCTGTTTCCTGAAAGCATTTTTCTGCATTCCATCCTTCCTGTTCTTCTGATGAGCTAGGTGATGGGCAGCTCCTGGTATTAGGCCGAAATACTTATAGTATTTATCCTCGCTCTCATTGTGTGTGTCTGTGTTTGTGTGCGTATATAGCGTATGTGTGTGTATATATACACACCCACACACACGTACACACACACAGCTTCATTATGTATGTACGTACTTATGTGACAGTGTTCTTACAGGGAAACAATCCCCTCAAATTGGTGTTAAAGGATTCCGCCTTTAATCATGTGCAGAGTTGGAGTGGGAGCAAAATCAAAATCTTATCTGAAATTGGTAGCGGTATCAGCATGTTGAGGATAATTTGATTTATCCTCAGGTCAACATTTAGTTGTCTTCGTCCTGAGCAGTAGCAGTCCCTGCTCCTGCCTTGGTGACTGCTGTAGTTTCTTATTAGCCTGACTCACTGAAATGGAAGCCACTTCCGTTTCACATATCTTATGGTGCGATCACACAGTTATATATCACTCTTTAAGAGCTGACACATTGACAATAGTGTCAGAGAAGCCATTTTACCAGCAGCCATATGGCTTTACTTTCTTTGTTTTATCTTTGTGATCTACCATTTACCCCTGATTGCTTGAATTGATATGAGAGACAACCAAAATGGAGACAGAGGAGTAATAGAGATGGAGGAGTAACCAATATGCAAGAGAAACAGAAGCTTGTCAGTGAGCAGGGACCGGGCTTGATATCATTTTGACTGACATAAACAATAATTGCCCATCTCTAGTGTGATCAAATCTTTCCACAAAGCTCATGAGCTGGAACAAGCACACACTTTGGAATGGGATTGGAAATAATGTAGCATCCTTCAGCCGTAGGACCAACATTGAAAACAAAAAACAAAAAACAAAACAAAATACATGAACTTCAACTGTCAGGGGACCCACAAAGTGAGGTCGAGAAACAATTTTATTCTGGTATCCTGGTCTAGTGGGATCTGACAAGAATTGATGAATTGCTCCTTAACAATTCACTTTCCTGAAATGCAGTTTCATAAGAGAATTTAATTTGTTGAAATCATTCTTTTCTCATGGAGGTGTAAAGGGTCAAGGTCTTACAATTTCTCTCTTCATGAGTTACCGTAAATTCCGGACTACAGAGCGCACCTGATTATACGCTGCACGCTCCAATTTTATAGGCCGCACCGGATTTTAAGCCGGAGGTGTCCCCCGTTGTATGAGATACAGGGGGTCCTCTAATTACGTCGGTGGCGAATTACGTCGTTTTCGTAGTTAAGACACATCTCCCGTGAACTTCCCTGTTTCGGATTAAGCGGTTTGCCCCGTAAATACGTACAGACGTCACACTGGAAGAGTTGCTGAGCGCTCGCTCTCTCTCTCAGCGCTGCAGAGAGACAGAGAATGTAAAACCCTGAAATGGGACACAACTAAATGTAAACCGCTTCATCAGACGTATCAGTTTGACTGTGAAGCGCTCTCAGCGCTGCAGAGTGCCGGCACCTCCACAGCTATGTTTACTTATGTAAAATGGCCGGCTGGCCGGCGGGGGAGGGGGGGGGGGCTCAACCCCTACGGTGTGTCAAGAGGGACAAGAGGGACAAAAGGCAATTCACCATAATAAACTCTTAGTTTAGCGTGGTGTTATAGCGACATCTGGTGGCACAATGTATGCACAATGGCACAATGAGTGTATCGCCCCATGAAAAAAACATGTATTAGCCGCACCGTATTATAGGCCGCAGTGTTCAAAGTGTGGGAAAAAAGTAGCGGCTTATAGTCCGGAATTTACGGTAATAACTATGAGTTTGAGTTGGATATTGAAAACTGTCTTTCTGCTCAGCAACAGGAAGGAAGATTAGAATCAAAAGGTGTTGCTCTCTGATGTTGAAGAAAAATTACATTCACTGTGGCATGTTGAAAGAGCAGTTCATGTCCTGTCATTATGCACCATGAACATGTCACCCTCAGGTTAGAGCAATGAAAAATGATCTGTTGTCAGATTGTCAGATCTACAGCATCACAGAAGTTGCCATATAAAACCTAGAGCCAATTAAGAGTCGTTTTTGAGGTACTGCTGAAGAAATGTCCTTCTCCTTAAGTTTATATCAATACGTAAACTGTACACGCATGTAGATTCTTTTATTTATTGGTGAATCTACAATACATGTGTACAAACTGAGATCCAGTGAACAACTCTCAAAAAAAGGGTTTTTGTATGGCTCCAAAAGCAGTGACAGGTTCCTCATGTCATTTAGTGTAGAACTTCCAAGGTTCTACACTAGAGACCAAATGAGAAGATGCTTTGCAGAAGATGATTGCTTTGCATTTCTGACACTCCCATTTCTGTGTTGCTTGTCGTCAGGATGGCCGAGCAGTCGAAGGCGCTGCGTTCAGGTCGCAGTCTCTCCTGGAGGCGTGGGTTCGAGCTTTACGTTATGTATGACTCAAGACATTTTTCAGGACCCTTACTTGGCTGCTCACCACAGTGTCGCAGTGCTTAGCACTCGTACCTCACAGCAAGTTAAACCCGCAGCCAAGTTTAACTCTTGTTTGGGAGTTATTCTGTGTGCAGTTTGCGTGTCCTCACCGTGTCTGCGTGAGTTCTCTCCAGATACTCTGTCTTCCTCCCCATGTCCAAAGACATTCAATATAGGGGTTAGGTTGACTGGCACCTCTAAATTGTCTGTTTGTTGTTGTCCCTGTATATACTATATGTTGGCCCTGCGATAGGCTGGTGATCTGTCCACGGTGTACCCTGCCTCTTGCCTGATGCCAGCTGGGATTGGCTCTAGCTCCTCCCGTGACCATGAGAAGGATAAGCGTTAAAAAATGACTGACTTAGCTGCTCAGCTCTTCATGATTGTCTCTGTTTTGGGGGGAGTGGTGGCCAAGAGGCTAGAGAGGCGAGCCTGTGACTGAGAGGTCACCAGTTCAAACCCCCAGGGTGGCAGGACACTTGGTTGAAGTGGCACCATTTTGATCCCGGAATTGGAAGGGCACCACTGTGGGCCCTTCAGCAAGGCCATTGCTCCTTAGGTGCAATGTGTGTGTGCTTTGCATGGCGGCCCACTCCTCCGCACATGTTGCTGTGTGTCTGCTGTACTCCTGTGTCTGCTGTGTTAAAAGCACAGACCTGATTTCATTGTGTAGTGTACAACTGAGCAATGACAATATATATCTTTATTTCTTTCATTTATTGCCATACCAAGGACAAGTGGTGGTTTCTGCATGAGGTCTTACTAAATAACACTTGTAATCCTGTGACATTTGCTGAGGGATCAGCAAATTTCTCCCCAGATGTTGAACTCATATTTTAATAAATGTATTGTGTAATGTAAATGTATAAATGTAAAGATGGTTATGATGAGTTTTGGATAGAGGATTTGGACATCAGTACCACTAAAGACTGTCACACTACACAAGACACTGGTTACCAAGGTACCATGGTACCATTAAGTTATAGTTATGTATTAATTCATCTTCCATGGCTTTTCTGAGATTTAGTCTTAATGCATATATAATATCTAATCTTAACATATTTATTCAGACAGTGTGTGTTGGCGAATGTCTTCAGCAGCTGGTCGCTGTTGGATTTTTAAACATAAAAGGATGAGCAGGGAGGAGAGGAGCAAGGGGGCGGATGTGGGAAATTCTGCGCTTGTGTTGGTGATTGATGCTGGAAGGCTCCGTAGATGAAGATAATCTCCTGAGTATCAGCATCTCCAGCGTCTTCAAAAGTTTCCTCTTATATCTGTGACTCTGTAGATATGAAAAGGTAGTCGCACACCCGATTTACTCCCCAGTGTGCCAAAGTCTGTAGACCTTCCAGAGCATGAATGTTGTGATGTTTCTGGGTCTTGAGCTTTAACATTTTCAAAAGGATGATGATGAATACACACATACAGGAAACCCAATTCCAGCCTGTTCTGCTAATGCAGTGGGTGTGCGTGTCACTATGACAACAATGTGCACTAAATTATGACACCAAGCTTTCCTTCAACCATCGCCAAATACAATCAGCTGTCCTAATGGCACATGATGCCTTGGCAGTGTGACCTTCCAAACCACCTGTCCTTGAATCAGCGACACTTAAGTGAATTGCAGTATTCTAACAGCGCAAGACATCACTTTGCTTTTATTTCAGCAGTTCATCCCTTAGTATGAGAGAAACTCTTTTTTGCTGATCACTTCAAGGGTTCAAGGGCTCTGGAACAGAGAAAGTCATGTCAGCCCTCTAACTAGCCTCGGTTATTCTACCTGTTGTTGCTTTGTTTGGGAACTGTGGCTGTTAATAGTTAAATTAAAAAGGAAATGCGGTTGCAGGAAATTCTGTTCATTCACAGAAGCAAGTGAGTTCTCTATTACACTATTACATAAAGTAGATTAACTAAGTTAACCAAGTTATTACTATCACCTGTGCTTACTGCCGAATATATTGAGTGACAATGTGAGGAACCTATGAGAATATGAACTGGACGACAGGTGATTACAGCTCGGTTGTGCAGGAGGACGCAAATATAACTTCTGCGACACTGAACAGATCTGTATGTGTAATATTTCCTGTGCTCCTTTCTGTGAGAAAAACAGGAAGATACATGTTTGATATTTTTTAAGGTACAGCACGCCTCTGCATGAGCAAATCAGAAGGATGTTCTTTTTTTGTTGTTCTCCATCTTTTTGTGGATGAAGAACAACTTCTATCATTGGCTGACAATGACATGAATCCAACAGCAGCCTGACAGCAACCAGCAAAAGAATACGACATAAAAGCCAACGGCTGCTTCTTATCTACAAAGCTAACACGTCTCCTCTTGAACAATGGTTGTTTGTACGAGCTACAATATAAGCAGACCCTTAATTAAAACGAACCGATGACATGAATTTGCAGACAACTTAGCGAAGGACTGCGAGCTGAACAGTAAAGGGTGCAGACCCCGGCCTAATTCTACCTGCGGTCCTTTGTTATTTGTCATGTCTCTCTCTCCCTGTGCATCAACAGAGCAGCTGCAGACACTCTCAAGAATACAGTATTTCACCATAGTAGCGACACCTTGAGAGGATCCTTTCAAATTTGGACATAAATGTTTACTTGAAATCACGAGGTTGACATCTGTGACCTTACAAACATGGAAATTCAAGAACAGCTGTCTGTTCAGATTTGTAACAGTTATTCAACCTGTCTAAAAGTCAGTGAGTGAAGTGAGTGAAGTGAGTGACGTGGTTAGAATTTGATGGTCAAAGGTCCCCCTGTGACCCCCTCACCAAAACTTTTTGTATCTTGAGATTTTGCTACCTTTTCCCACTGATTGGCAAATGCGTGTCTTTGTGGTCGGGCCAGCACCTCGTGCTGAAAACAAACATTGAGTAAGCACTGATTTGGTAAACAAAGTGTTTCATGTTTTGAAAAATAATATTTTTGTAAGAAAAAGAAAATGCTCCACGCAGGTTGTGTAGGAGGATGCTTTAGTGGAGTAGGGTGTGTTTTTGGCCTGGCTGACCCTGGCATTCATCTTTATTCATAAGCACCACTGTTTTAGCAGGAAAGATTTCAGAGTGATCTCTTGAAACCTCTCCAGTTAATTTAGGAACTACCTTATCAGTCCCCAGACTGTGGATGGCCTGAGGTTTCCTATGTAAGGACTTTGCTCAGTAGAAGATGCATGCATAGTGTTTTGTCCAACTCTGTAATATATTCAACCCAGACTACACTTGCTAACAGCTGTCCCCACCCCACCAAATACCATTTCAGGAGCTCACAGGCTACGTAGCCTGTCGATCAATTATAGATCCATAGCAACTGAACAGTATAATGTGAATTAATGTGTACTGACCATTGAAAAGGCTGATTTGGTGGATGTGTCTGACAGCTCTGTTTGAATACAGTGTGAAGAATCATGAGTTCTATGTTCTGTATTGTCAAACATTTCTTTTTTGTTGAAAAGGAGTTGATTTATATTGATGCTGTTTTTGTTTTCTTGCCTGCCATGGTTAAAGCTTCACTGTCAGTTCCTCTTGTTGTAAATGTTTGGATTTAGTTACTGATCTTTTTTTTTGTCATTGTGGTGGTCCTGTCGAGATAAATGTACTAACACGCTGTGGTCATTTGAAAATAATTACACCTTGTTTTATCACATTTATATTGCATTGCTTTTTAGGCTCTGTCAGTTCAATGTGCATTTATCAGTCCAGTTTCCAGCAGCAGCATGTAGGAGGGAATCGGTGTAAACGGGTAGAGACAATACTGAATAGATGGACACAAATACAACTCAAGTTGGACAGAAACACAACAATAGAATGTATAGTTATCTTCATCTGTACCTAATTAATGTATAAATGATCTGTATGCACTGCCAGGTAAACTAAAATGTATATTAATAATCTGGTTTGCATTACTTTAGAGATAAAATTATCACTCAGACATCAGTATATACTTTTATGTCACTTTACATGACGTGTATACTCCTGGTATCACATTCTGCAGATCAGCATTGTTCAATCTCATTGTTCTCTTTTTAGAAACAGAGAAGTAATTGATCATTTTGTCTGCGTATAGCTGTGCAGGCAGGGTATTGTTTTCATGTCTCTTTCTGTGCGTGCAAGTGTGCGTGCGTGCATATGTGTGCATGCACGTGTCTATGTGCATAATTCAGAAACTTGTAAAAAAAAAAAGTGAGTGTGTATCTCCAGACTCTTGTAGATGCATTTAAGGTCAAGCTCGAGGTCAATTTAAATATGGTCTGAAAACTGACATAAAATAATATATAAAATAATCATTTATATTTCATAAATAATACAGATTCAATTCAAAGTTTGCTTAAAAGGTCTCATTTGCATAGTAAAGACCAACTGTTTGTGTTTTTCTTCAGCACTTTACATGATTAGCACACTGACTGAACCAAAGTGTTAAAGATGAAGTTAACCAGATTGCATGTGATTCCATTTTAGACATACTATCCCAGTAATTTCAGCATAATTAATCATACAAGGTTATTACCTAATAGTAACACAAATGATTAACCTTCATAGCACTGTTAAGTAGAATAGAAAGAGAAGGTATCTGCAGTGTAATTTTGTTTCTGCTGACAATGACATTCACGGTGTTGTGATTTTTTTTAAAGTAGAATCCTTTATTAAGTGTTTCCCAGTAAAAAGGACAGTGTCTTGTGTTTGTTCTATAATTGTCCTGCTTACTCTTCACCTTGATGGCAGATCTGTGCTCTTTGTTTTGCAGTGTTTCTAAAGGCTGCCTCCTCCAATAGTCTCTCATTAATCTTCCTTACAACCTTCATTAAAGCTGCCACCTCTACACCCATGCCCACTCTCCAGGTTCCTATCTCCTCCCTAATGCCTATCTCCTCGACCTTTATCTCTACCCAGCATGCCTTCTGTAATCTCTCACCCTATAACCCACCTGCATCCTTCCCTGCTCGCCCCTTCATCTTCTGGATCTGTCCTCTTTATTTCATACCACCTCCTGTCCTCTGTATGCATATTGTCTAGTGGCTCGGAAAATTTAAATCCATATGAGCTGAGTATTAAAGTCAATTTGCACCCTCTCCTGGGCCAGTTGGATTCCATTTGTGAGGCGTTCTCTCCCAGTTTATTGTTGACTCAGATATAAAAAAAAAAAAAAACACGCACTTTATGCAGGGATTATGTTTCTGCTGTTTTTGTGTTAAACTGGTTAACCCAGGAGTCTCTGGCACCGAGTCTTCATTTCTGTCTGGAAAATTGTAGGGAGGCCAAGAACTGCCAATCATGAAGCTATCGTGACTCAGTTATCATCTTTTCTCCAGAGAAAACCAGGGGCAACAAAATGGTGTTTTTATTGACTTTGCAGCTAGCAAGTCTAAAATTTAATTTCAGTAGTTACACTGTGTCACACTGCGATGTTTGGTTTTGATGTCCATGTTTGTTGGAGGTGGTCACTGTCTGATTATCAGTATAGATTCGATTTGCTGACACATGTGTAAACACTATGAATTTTTCTGTGCAGTCAGTCACAGTCTACTGTTTGAGCAACCTGTAAGCATCTAGTTTTTTTTTTTTTTTGCTCTTGCATTTTTAAAATATATTCAAAATATATAATATCTTATAATTTGAAGTACACTCACTGTGCCATTGAAACCCTGCTAATTGAAGAGTGACACAGATACACCGGTGGACTAGTCTAAATAAGGCGTAGGATCGTCACTGATCCTACACAGTGGCTTTAGTGATGATGATAATGAGATTCAAATTAATGGTATAGTTTTCTTCTTTTCACCATGTTTGTCAGTCACCCATCTCATAAGTGCCTGAATGAAAAGGCACTTGTCTTTGAATGAGAACATCTGTCAACACATGCTTGTAATATTTTTGGCCTCGGATTTACGAGACGAAGCCCTGTGTAAACACACACGCATCGCTGAGTTGCCGTGCTAATGTGTACGCACAATGTTAATGTGAATCATCTACATGAAGTGTTGCACGTCAAAAAGAGGGTAACTACACACCATTAAAACTGCAGCAGTAGAGGTGAATGAAAAGAATGTGTCATTGAAATGGTATGGCTTGACTTGATGTACAAAATAAATTGAAGTATATAAATACATAAAGAAATACTAACGATTTAAAAAAGGAAGTACATAATTAAAAGAACTCAGAAGTTTTATATGAAAATGGATGTTGCATAAAAAATAAGTAGGAAAAGTAATGAAAATGTGTTGTGTTGCTGTGTTAAGGTCAACAGGTTCTTGGTTTGGTGGAGAACCAAAGTGACTGGTACTTGGGGAACCTGTGGAAGAACCATCGGCCATGGCCAGCACTGGGCAGAGGCTTCAACACAGGTAAGTACTGGTTTTGATTCCGTTAATAACCTGATGTTAATATTTAATAATGCACTTTATTGGTTTACAACTTAAACTACAGCATTGATATTAATAGTTAGACCTCACATATACCTACAAAATAAATATATTATGGTCATCTGGCTTTGTATATATACTGTATATATATTTTTTTCTGGCCTGCATCTCTCTCTCATAAGGGTCAAGGTATTATAACTTTATCATTTTTGTCAATTAATAACATCCACTTGTGCTTAAAACAACTCTATGTAGTTTTGCTGAACAGCAGCGCCCCCTGTAGGTACAAGTGGTTATTCTTGCTCAGCGTCCCACCAGCTGATCTGAAACACAGCCAGATGTTGTATATCCCACATGACCCCCAGCTTCCCGAAGAGGATGCAGTGTTGTTTTGACAAACAAATCAAACTGCATTTTGAAGTTCTGATTTTATTAAATTTACTCGAATGTCAGATACACACACTGCGCCTGATTTTGGCAGTTTAATTCACTGACTATCACTCAGTGTTTGTACCTGCACATCAAAGATCAGGCATTCAGAGAATGACAGAAGCACCAGTGTCCCGATTACAGGTCTGTTAAATAAAAACCGTTGCATTGTTTTTGTTGATTGAAAGTTTGGATCGTTTTATCAGCAGAGTACATATTGAACATGTAAGACTGCATGCATCGCATCTAAACCCATTGCTAGTCTACACTGAAGTAGCTGTGACTTTTAGGACGAGAAGAAAGCTTTGTTTGTCATTGCATAGTACACCATACAGCACACACAAGGGCCCACAGTGGTGCTAAGGGGGGTTTGAGCCGGCAACCTCTCGGTCCTCATGGTCTCAAGCTCGCCACCACTCTGCCTGGTAAAAGTTGCTCTACAGTCCTCCACTCTACCAACTGAGCTATCGAAGGGAGTTCTGAGTAGTTTAGTCAATTCATGAGTAGGATTGCTGGGTGGCAGTGATACAATTTCCCCAAACTTTAACAGTTAACTGTATATTTCTGGATAGTTTTGTCTTCAGTTTGGCTCTATGCAATATTTATATGCTTTGTTATACCATCCTGGATACATTTAGAGAAATAGTTGATATTCACTTTATTTTCTGTGTCACTTCTCTCTCTCTCTCTGAGATCTTCAGTCTCCATTTTTGAAAGCGGAACAGTGGTTGTGCATTGAGGCAGTGCACAGGCATTGATGGAAAACCGAGCATCCGCCAGGCTTATTAAAAGTTTTGTGGCGACAGTTTCAGGAAGGTGCAGGGTAAAAGTTTGGTCTCACAGCTGCTGATAGTGGAATTGATTTCATTCCATTAAACCTTTTTCCCCCACCTTTATGTACTTATTTTACCACCTTCAAATCCAGCAGCTCTTATTCTTCAGAAGGCACCCGGTTGTCTTTGAGCTGTTTTGAGCCGGAGGATAAACTTTATATGGTGTTTAGCCCAGAACAAACAGGTTGGCCCACGGCATCACCTCTGAAAATTGAAATGGGAGCAGTATAAAACTTACGGTCAGTGTGGTAAAGGTTCAGCGCTTTGCTGTTAAACCTCCCATCAGTGTGCGTTTGTAGCAAATGTCAAAAAACAGAAAGGTGCATGTTGCGTTTTAGCAGAAGTGCAGCTTGAGAGAAAAGCGCCATTTCAGCTGCAGCTGGTTGGCTTTATGACACCAGCCGTGGAAACACACAAGGCACAGCATGGTGTAAAATGTTGTTGTTTTTTTATTTCTTTGCGCTGATCCCAAAACATTACTCAAAGCATCTCAACTCTGAACCCCGACAGCATGATTTTATTTGTAGCACTCAAGAAGATTTTATTTTTTATGTTTGTGATGTTTTCATTATTGTTGTTATTGTTATTATCGTTATTCTTTTCCTGTATGCAGGAAGGGGAACTGAGGGCGTTACAGCAGCCACAGGGATAGCAGTGTGTATTAAACAGATGATAGAAAAAAGTAGTAAAAAATAAAAATAAAAAATACAGAAATTGCAATAAAAAACACTAGACATCTCAGAAAAAAAAAACTAAATATATCTCCTATATACATATATAACAATGTGCAACAATGCAGTAATGTACACACTACAAAAAAAATACAGTGCAACAGTGTAGCAGCATTTGGTTTGTGTGTTGTGTGTGTTGTATGTTGTATATTGTTATTATCGTTATTCTTTTCCTGTATGCAGGAAGGGGAACTGAGTTTAGAAAAGCACGTTAGCCTCTAAGAATGACTTGTGTTTCCTGGAGGAGTTTTTCTCCAGTCTGTTTACTAGTCTCCAGCTTTATCTCAGAAAATACAGGGCTGCGTGTCAGAGCCTCATGATGGGACTTTATCACCTGTACCAGGCAGAAAGATATTAATCTCTCTGTTTCTTAAGCTATGCTACCTGCGTGTGTGTGTCTATGCATGTTCTTTCCAGGGGTGATCTTGCTTCTCCTGGATCGTCTACGGAAGCTCAGGTGGGAGCAGATGTGGAGGCTGACTGCAGAGAGAGAACTAATGAGCATGCTCTCCACCTCGCTGGCAGACCAGGTAACATCTTCACACCTCTCACATGCTAATTCATCACCTCTTGGCAGAAAGTTGCCATTTCACATACCCAAACCCCAGCGCTTATAGGGGGACCATGCTTTAGCATATGGGTTAGACCTGGATAATATGAGCTGTTTATGTGTTTTCACACCCACAGCGCTATAAATCACTCAAATGGGGATATCAGTGCATACATTTAGACTGTTGGCCTTGCAGGTGTGCTCTATTGTTTATGTGTGACAGATTGTGCATGAAGGCAAGAGTAACACAAGAACCTTAGCCATCCATCCATCCATCCATCCATCCATCCACTTTTGAAATCAACCATCCAGTATTCACACCCATGCCTTTCCAGCTTTGGTCAGCTGTGTGAAACTTAGAAATCAGCCTTTGTTAAATTTTATGCCTTCCACCCAAAGCCCCATTTTAATCACAAAATATAATGATAAAAAAATAATAATATAGCTGTTCAAATGGGTGGATGGATATATGATCTAATCATTAGTGAACAGCTCTGGAAAAGTTAGGTTAGGACAGTTGTGACACAACTAGACTCTCACCCACCCCTGTGACCTCTTTACCCTTAATCACATGCTTCAATACATAAAGGACAGACTGCTTACCAATGAAGAAATAATGCACTTGCTCACTGCTTGTATATACATCCATCACTGGTGATCCGATCACCAGTTGTCATCTCAGTCCTTCTTGGGTGTGAACACCTTTGTGACGCATTCAGGCGCTCAGTGGTGGGCAAGAATGCTTGTGACCTGTGTTCTTTTGTCACAGGGAATGCAAATATGTCCTTGGCCACTTTAAAGGACAGCATACTCCACTGATGTCCTCTGCCTGGTTACAGTTCTCATTTTGAAGAATATTTTTATTCTCAGTGTTTCACATACATTGATTTACTTATGGCCACAACATTAACACGGTCCGCCACTTACTGTTATACTGTACACTTCTCTCTCAGACACACAAAAAAAAACATTGTCGGGCTGGTTAAAAACATCTTCATGTTGTGTTAGCAAACAGAAATGATGTATGTTTGATTTGCATATAGAGTGGGGAAATGAAATATGATCTCAAGTGCTAACTGGAAATACGTGTTAGGTTAAATAAAATAAAATAAACTACAGTGTATATGATATGATTAGTTGTTATCCTTTGCAGTCTTACTAACACAGTGTGACCATACACCCAGACCTTGGCAAAGGGTTTAATTTCATTATCTCTGAGCTATTCAGAACTCATCTAGATTGGAGGTACATTTATAAGATTTTAATTTAACCTTCATTAAGTAAAGTCCTGCAAGTATGCACTTTGGAAAATGAGTGGTGCTTTGGAAATAGTTTCAGTGGTCCTTCTGCCTTCTGCTGCACGACCTCTTTCAGCAAACTGTCAGCCCTTGTTATCGCAGGATTCATTATGTGGCTGTAGAGGGTTTATGTCTCTCCTTAGAGTGATTGAGACTCTTGCCTTGTGAACTCTCAAAGATCTCAAAGTCAAAAATGTCTCTCCTCCCATTTCATCAAACCTATTTGAAGTTATTCAGCCTTACGGGAGTGATTACACACACAAATCTAGAGAAATCAAAAACAGTAACAAGACAGAAGAAGAGGTTAAAAGGTATTTTAATGGCGTCCCAAAGCTTCAAGCTCAATACAGTATATTCACATACTGTGAGGCAAGTTAAGAGCTACTAGAAAACACAAAAGCACACCTAATAGATGCAAAATGACCATAAGGGGACACAAAAGAATCAAAAAAAAAATTATCACAAGGAGACACAAATAATTACATAGATTAAAGAAATATAGATCAAAAAGAGTAAAAAAAAACACAAAAAGACATAAAATCCCCACAGACCTAAAATGAATGGACACAGAGACCTTCACAAATTCACAAAACAGCCACAACGATCTTAAAAATGACCACAAACGAATCTTTAGCACCATAAAGAAGACAAAATATAGACTACAATAGACTACAAATGAGTGCTGTTACCATAGTTACAGGTGTCATTCTCATCGATGCTAAGGTCATTGGATAAGACTGTTCAGTTGTTCACGCACAAACACACACAATGTTCCAGTCACTCTGCTCTGAGGAAATATAACTGTTGTCAGTAAATAGACTGATCATAATAAACTATGTAAGACATTCTCTCTGTTGTTCCTGCTCATGAAGCATTAGCACAGCAGTCTTGCACACAACGGGGCAGTAAACATTCAAAAGCCAATTCATTCACTTGTTCATAAAATACTGTTCATAGTTTGAGTTCTTCGGTGAACACCCAGAGGAGAAAGGAAAGAACCTGGTAGCATCAGTTAACATTAATTAGAATATTCCTTCTCATAATTAACTGATCTACTCTCTCCATCCATGTATGTCAACAACTAGCAAACCGAAATACTTCCGTTGTAGAAATAAATAGTGTAACATGTATTAATGTGAAATGCAGTATTGCAAGAACAACGCCAAATCATGCTTGACTTACACACTACTCACAAAACGTGAAGGATATTAGGCTTTCAGATGAAACCTTTATAGGTGAACTTAATTTGACCTCCTCTAAACGTTTGAAGGGCACATGTACAACTGTACAACTGTTGTATAAACCGCAAACATCACAACAACATGTGTCTGATCCATGAATCAACCACTAAATGTTCTGGTTCAGTGACAGTTTGTATTGAAACAGTCCCCTTCATCATCATCTGTTCACATGTTGACATCATGAGACCGTGATGCTCAAGAACACACAACAAATTATTGAAACGCTGACAGTTTTTGTTGTGGTATAGTATTGTATGCTTCTATTTAAATGCCCTACTTTCATGTTATCATATCACTGTAGCATGAACTTTTTACATTTTCCATACATTTCCCCTTGAAAGTCGAATATCCCGAATTCTTTGTGAGTAGTGTATATGCAGTTCTAAAGGGTGTGCAAGCCTGTCGATGATGAAACAGAAGGCAAAGCTGAAGGCTCAGTGTGTCATTTGTGTGTGTGCACATGCAGGACATCTTCAACGCTGTGATCAAACAGAACCCTTTCCTGGTTCACCAGCTGCCATGCTTCTGGAATGTCCAGCTGTCCGATCACACCCGCTCTGAGAAGTGCTACAAAGACGTTTCAGACCTGAAGGTGAGTCCCTGCTGCCCCCACTGTGAACCCATTCACTCACTTCAGACAAGGAAAACAGAGTTTGACTAGACTGCAGGAATAAGCCTGCCACTGGCTGTGTCTCACATACCATCCTCTCCCGCTTTCAACCTTCTGCCTTGTTATTCTTGACAAAATCCCCTTTTCACTATTGGAATCAACAACATCATCATCATTTCCTTTTTTAATGTATTTTTTGCTGGTAATCTGCTATTTTATTTCAGTGACTTGCTTCCCACAAATGATCCGCCAGACAGACCAGGATTTCTGCATCCTGGGTTTAGTGGCGCTCGAGATTACATAATTGGTTTTCTGCAGAGTTGCCACCATGCTGTGGAGATTGGTCTGTGTATACAGTACTATACAATGCCAGAGCTGCTTTATTCAGAGTCTTGAGGCAGCAAGCCCTATACCTAGTGACACATATTTGGTTCTTGTGTTTTTTTTTCCATGAAAAGGCACCCTGTTTTTCAGGTTTTAGTTGCAGTTCAGTGAAATTATCTATATAAAATGATACACCAATGGATTAGAAGAACAAAACATTGTCTGGCCATTGTCAAACTGTTTGTGGTAAGTGGGTCAGAACATCTTAAAACCACATTGGATTAAGGGTCAAACCACAATTGGATACAGGTTGTCTCATCTCGCAATTTAGAATATTTAAAGGATCTTATATGTTGGGACCAAATACACTCAGGAGGTCTTAGTCTATGTCTATATAGTATATAGAGAATGT
Source organism: Trinectes maculatus (assembly GCA_016785345.1). Classification (NCBI taxonomy): domain Eukaryota; kingdom Metazoa; phylum Chordata; class Actinopteri; order Pleuronectiformes; family Achiridae; genus Trinectes; species Trinectes maculatus. The sequence continues at coordinate 107,467 of JAFBJQ010003215.1, forward strand.
TGTCAGCAAAACACTTTTATTTCTGATAGGTGCAATTGTTGAGAAATTCTGAGTTGCTTATTGACTAGATTGTTGTTTATGAGTGTTTCCAGATGTGTTTCTAGAAATGAATTTGTTCAGTAAAATCTGACAATGATAATATAAACGCTGCATTGTTAACCTCCTGCCCTGATCTGTTCTCGGTGGTTCGTCCGTGCAGGTGATCCACTGGAACTCTCCCAAGAAGCTGCGAGTGAAGAACAAGCATGTTGAGTTTTTTCGGAACCTCTATCTGACTTTTCTGGAGTACGACGGCAACCTGCTACGGCGAGAGCTGTTCGGTTGTCCCAGCGAGGCCGACCACAACAGTGAGAATGTAGGAGAAACAGCTTCTGCAATTCTGCTTGTGTTGTCTGCTTTGTGCTAAAAATATGAAGGTTGGAGGAAAACATCTATTGAAGTGTCTGCAAAGTTTTTTACACGTCTTACTCCAAATGACATTCATAGCGCATCAAGATCCACAGTGATTTTCTTTGCCGCAAACATGTCGAGGACCACTCCCAGTTTATAGTGTTCCAAATTCCTCGTCCTTTCATCTCCACAGTACTTATGACAGTGTGTACACCTGTGGTTCAGTCAGATTGTCAGTTCCTGTCCCGATGAAAGAACAGCTGGTGCTGAAGACATCAACAGTCCAACCACTGAACAGATGGTAGCTCATGTGCACTGCTGACATCCCACATCTGGTGCAGTTTTTGGGGTTTGTTTATATGTATCCAGATTAGTGAGGGAAATTGATTCACATTTCTTTGTATGACTGAGTGTAACAGCATGAATGTCTTAGGAGGGATCAGACAGATAGTGGGATTTATCTTTTCACTGGTAGAGGCACGTTGAGGCAGTTACATTTTGGTCGTGTGTAGATTCTGTTGGTGCTTAAACATTCCACTAGTTTGTTCTTTGCACCCTCTCAGCTTCCAACCTGCTGAAGGTCACTTTGGTCAGGAGTTGGGATTTTAAGGGACCAACCTCTATGGGCGGTAGAATTATTCAAGTGTCAGCTCTGTGGTCAGTTAATCACATTATAATTTTCCATCATGGTGTGCCAGACTTTTCTTTTTGTGCCAACAGTCAGTTCCAGTGTGTCCTTAACTCAGGAAATAGTTTGCTCACTCAATTTTTCAGAGTTTGAGCAGCGATTTAAATCCCATTAATGCGATGATTAGACTAATGAAGTCACAGAGGGATTGGCTTCAGTAGCACATTGCAGACCAGGCTCCTTCAGGGCCACTGTGCCTCTGCAGCCCCGTCACTCACTGCAGCTCCACGAATCACAAAGCAGAGCGGGACCTCACATTGAGTCCTCTGCTGACAGCCCTTCAACCACTTTGTACGTCTCTGCACAGGACTATTTGATGTGCTCTGCTGAGCTGCAGTGAATCCAGTCTGTTTGAGCTCATCCTAACTCGTATTAAAATGAAGTCAGATAGACCGGAAAGAAGAATGCTGACATCCATTCATGCATTGACTTAAGTTGCTCTTTTAATGCATCACTTTTACAGTCCTGGATCAATGGGTTTGGGTTGCGTTTGTGTGACAAAAGCTCATCAGGGTGAAAACGACATGATAACAATGTCACATTACTCGCTATAACCCAATGTTTAGAGTGCATCACGATTTTCAAAATCACTTGAAAGCAGTAGTGAACCCCCTAAGAAAAACATATTCCATAAAAACATAGTAATGGACTAAGATTAATGATCTCTGGATTATATCTATAACATCTATTTTATTATGTAGATTTGTTTTTGATCATGGTGTAGATATACACAGGTCTAAAACAACATCTTCATCATGGTTTACCTTGGGCCCATGTTCCATCTCATCGCTGGTGTCCCCGTGCTCTCTGTCTGCAGCTCCAGAAGACTCTTTCAGAGCTGGACGAGGACGATCCTTGCTACGAGTTTCGTCGAGAGCGATTCACAGTCCATCGAACACACCTCTACTTCCTCCACTACGAGTATGAACCCAGCTCTGACAACACAGATGTCACTCTAGTCGCCCAGCTGTCAATGGACAGGTACTGTACCACTTCTGCAGCAGCAATGCTGTGTCTGTAGATTTTCTCTATTTTGGGTATCAGGGTAAGGTGTAAAGATATTAGAGCACATCCTTTGGGGTGTGAGGTTGATATGAAACTGTTAAATGATCAGTACAAAAGATAAACAAACATATGATTCTTAATAAAGCTGTTGGAGATTGTCCATCACGGGACACACAGTGAGCTTTGTAGTCAGAAATATTCAAACACATCAGAGCTTTACATTCTGTTGTTTTACAGCTTCGGATATACAGTCGTTTAAGGTTTAACATGTCACTACATTCTAGGCCAACCTAGGAAACTGTGATTCACACCTCTGATTGGCTTCATCTCAATAGTTGCTATGGTAATGACTCATGGATGTTGCAGTATTTAAAGTGATCCACCACCCCAGACGAATGAAAACGATATCTCAAAAACATAGTTGAAATAGTTACATAAAGCTTTAGAGAAGTTAAGTCATCCGAGAGACTCTTGTGCATTTCAAACAAACCTTGGAAGATGGGATTTACAGTGACACAAATATTTCCTCCACCTTCACAGGTGGCCGCTCAACCGGTTAAAGTAAAATCGCTTTCAGCAGGAACTGTGCAAGTGCATGTCTTTAGTTCCAGTTGTTAGACTCATCACATTGCTATTATTAGGACGTCTGTTCAGTGTAAGGAGAAAGAGGTGCAGATAACTTGGACCTGGTTTCTTCCCCATGGGTCCACAGGTGAGATGTGTTCTGTCCTATCTTTTATATTTATCCTGTCTCAAGTCTTTTCAAATGCAGACACCTGGCTTCGAGGGAGTGGAGTCATTTCCAAAAAATAAGGCAGCTCGTTCTTCTAATGGTGATGTAATGGCACATCCTGGTAAATGGAGCAAACCGTCAGAGCTGATTAGCAGTCTGATTCAAAATACAATGTTGGACGTTTAGAGAATTTGAAACAATCCACTTACAAATCAAAATGTCAATAAATAAAACAGAGAGAATCTATGGATTGTACCAGCTAACACCATCACCAATCTGCTATTTCTATGCTAATTTCAGCTTTTGTTTAATCACTAACAGTGTGTGTGGGGATTATAACAACAAACATACAGTTTCTCTAAAAGCAACTGAGTGGAGCGAAAGATACACTAGTTCAGGGTATCATAAGCACAGTCTTGCAGTAAATGTTATTTTTCTTTACCTGGTACGACACAATACAAGAACTTGCCCCATGTTGCTCCCTATAAGCTTCACAGAAAATTCACATCATGCTGTACGTGACGCATGGATTGGTTATTACAACAAGAAATGCATCGATAAATAAGCAAGTTGTAAGCAAGAGTTTGCGGCTGGAAGTGGATTCTCTAAAGCCAGAGGATCATTAAGCCTCGTTAATGAAAATGTATGTGGATCTTTTATTGGCATTTACCTCCAACTGAATTGCCTGCTGTAAAATTATATGTTTATGATTAAGAATGTGACAGTTTCTTGATCTTCACCTCTTTCTCCCCCAGTAAAGACAATTCCTAAGTTTTGAGATTGCCAGCAGAATTAATTCTGAGTTGTTTCTGCTGCAACCTTTTCGCCTTGATGTGTAATAGCACAAATCACGTTGTTTGCAGTTTATAGGTTCAGGGATGTGTTACAGTTCAGAAAACTCCTCTGTTTGCGCTTTCTGGATTACTGCTGGCTCAAGGATAAGGTGCATCTTGTTTACTTGTGAGTGGAAAGATTATAATCAGATACCTTCATCACTACACACAGCGCACAACTTCCTACTTATAGCAGTGAAAAGAACAAAAGAAGCGGACAGATTGTTCCCTCGGATATCTATTCAGATCTTTGTTATTTAAATTTGTGTCTTTTTTTGTGTCTCTTTTATAGGCGAACGTTTTGTCAGTATTTCATTTTGTCAATTTGCCATAACAGACCTTCTCCACAGGGATCCTTTAATTCCCTCATTATTAAAGTAACGTACAAAGAGGGAAACTACAGTTTCCTCATCGCTCCTCTGTGTTGACTGTAACTACCCTCAGATTAAATGAAAAATGTCATTCCTGTTTTATTTCCCACTTGCTTTTAATTTGCTGGAGAGGACGACTGCTGCTACTTTGCCGTATCCCTGCCAAACTGCAGTTCAGCCATAAGAAGAAGAGGCTCAGTTTGCTTGTAAATGAACTAGTTTGGCACATGTTCCTTTGAGGCTGAACACTTCTCATTATAGACATCCCATAGGCGTTCCTGATGAGCCACACAATGTAAACCCTCCAACAATGTAAGCCCATTCATCTGGCTGTTGTCAGGATAATACATTTATGTGAATTAATCTCATATATTTTGCTCACAGAGTAATAAACATTTAGATGTAAATAGTATTTTAAATCACCCTCAGGACAAACATAACTTCCACCCAGTTTTAATATTGTCAGTTTGTTGTGTCTTTTGCTGAGCAGTATATAATTGTGAGTACACACTGTGCAATTAACATCAGTGCCTGTATTTGTGATGTAGAACAGTGTCAGACACTGAGCAAATAAGAGAAAACCAAATGAACTCTTAGATTACTGTGGTGAGACATATTCACATGCAGTGCCAACCTGACCAAACTGTTTTTAAGCCTTGGATCATCGAGAAAAGCCAACTATCCCCTTGTCTCGAGATTCCATTAATGTAACAAAGGAGAAAACAGTCGCCAGTTCTCTATGTTACATATCGAGTCCAAGGCTGAGTAATTCAATATTCCTCATCTTCACAGGAATAGATTAAAGCGGTGGGCATCGGTGGCTAATTGTAAGTCGCAAACAAACACTAGCATTTGGAAACAGTCACAGGAATCACTACTTTGCTCAAAATCTTTCAGGCATTGTGAGATGAATAAAAAACAGCCAACAGGATAAATCCTGGGAAGACACACCCTTGTGTTGTGTTGCTATTTTTGACATTCGCAAGCTGCTTGACCAATGCCTTTACTGTAGGGTAAAAAAAAGTGTCTTTACCGTAGAGTGTTTACATTTTTTATGTATCCTATGGCTGGTATGGGATGTAAGTTAGGATATTTTTTCCAACATTCACTATTATTTGATCTTGTTTATTCAGATAAATCACCTAGTGTAGAATAATAATAGCACAACAATTTCTGACATCGCACATCCTTTTGTCTCCCTACGTTACAGACTCCAGATGCTGGAGGCCATCTGTAAGCACTGGGAAGGCCCCATCAGTTTGGCCCTATACCTGTCCGATGCTGAGGCCCAGCAGTTCCTGCGATACGCTCAGGGCTCTGAGGTGCTGATGAGTCGTGGGAACGTAGGTTATCACATCGTCTACAAAGAGGGACAGTTCTACCCAGTCAACCTCCTGCGGAATGTGGCAATGCGGCAGGTCAACACGCCATACATGTTCCTTTCTGACATCGACTTCCTGCCCATGTATGGCCTCTACGAATATCTCAGGCAAGGGAAAACCTGCATCTGTAAATCTGTTTTTTTTTTTTTCATTGTATTTCCATTATCAAACAAAAAATAATGCCTCCATGCTTGTGGCAGCTATGGCTGGAGGCATGATGTTTTGGGAATGGCCTTCATGATATTTCAGGAACACCAAGGGGAGATTTCGTCAGGTTTGACACAGATGTTCACTAGGACCTAAGGATGATCTAATTAGGTTTTGTTGGCCAAAGGTCAAGGTTACTGGAACTCCCATAATCTTCTCATTAGCAAATATCCTTTTGGACCTTGAAGAATTTCATGATTAAATGTTACTGTGACTTATAACCTCTAACCCTAACATCTAATTGCAGTTTATTAAATTCCTTCAGTGTCTCTACTAGATTTGAGTCTGGACAGACTTGGGTGTGAACTACAATTTTAATTGTGGACAAATGCAAACATCTACATGTCTGTAGTTCTATTTTTCTTAACTACTATACATGAAATGATATTGCTCAGGTAATATTTGTGTGTTTCTGTTTTTCCGTAGGAAGTCAGTGGTGCAGCTAGACATGGCCAACACCAAGAAGGCTCTGGTGGTTCCAGCCTTTGAGACGCTGCGATATCGCCTGTCCTACCCAAAATCTAAAGCTGAACTGCTCTCTCAGCTAGACATGGGTACACTCTTCACTTTCAGGTATAACTACCTCTCTGTTTCTATAGCCAGCAACAGTCCAGATCTTTCAGGGCATTGTTCAACAGAAAAAAACAGCTGCTCTTTCTTACGTCACAATCAACAGTTGTGTTTATCAGCACTCAGGAATATTGATTTGTCTTTACTTACACTCAGTAACTTAGATTTTTTCCTTAGACTTAGACTTTTATTTATCCCTTGGGATGACTCCTTCAGGGAAATTCGAGCTGGGGTGTGTGTGTGTGTGCGTGTGTGCGTGTGTGCGTGTGTGTGTGTGTGTGTGTGTGTGTGTGTGTGTGTGTGTGTGTGTGTGTGGAAGCAGCATAAGGATACCTGCATACCACAAGGGCTGCAGCTGTGGTAGTTCTGGCACCTGAAACTGCTGACTCAGACTGGGGATGACGCTGGATTTTGGAAGAACTGTTAGAGGGACTTCTGACCAACATGTCCTCTGTGGAGGAGGCAGAGTTTGAACACTCAGGGAGAGTGTTATTCTGGCACTGGTCTCTGGGGTAGTTAAGAAGTTTCTCTGTGGCAAGGCTCCAGGAGTGGATGAGATTGACCCTGGAATGCTGAAGGCTCTGGACGTTACTTGTCTTTTTTTGTCAGTTAGCATGCAGCTACTTCATGGGGACAAAATGTCCCCCCATTAGCTCGGAGGGATGTCTTGGCTTGTTTACTATATTAGGTGAACATCACTGTCACCCTGAACACTCTGCAGATCCGGCAGCTAAATAAAAGTTTGCTGGATAGTTTATATGAAAAAGAATGAACTCTCAAGTATGCATGTAAATCAGATTAATGACCTCTGGAATAGTGTAAAACCTGCATATCACACCGGAAGCAATAGGAGAAATAAAAACAACTTCAAAAGGACTCAGGCAATGACTGACACTAAATGTAACTTCTGAGTCAAACCCCAGATGAAAATTATTTTTGACATTAAAAAAACACATTCAGCATTTGAAACACTGGTTTAAGAAAGTCTGAGTAAGAGGAAGTTTCAGGTTTATTTGGACAGGTTTGGAAATGTCCTTTTGATTTTCATAATGCAAATATCTGTGAAGGGGGAAGTAAGGCATTTACGAATCTACCAAAATAGTCAAACCAGTCAAAGTTTATGATGTTATGACTGGTGTTATGTTTCTATGTTTAATATGTTTCTTCATATTTTTTGCACTTTGTAAAACTACGATTTTTCCATTTTCAGTAACTGAGATAGCATAGGTGAGACCCTCCAGCAACACAAAAGACTCTCTCTCCTTCAGTAGTTTAAAGGAAAATGTTTCTTTTGTCTCCCGTTAGGTATCATGTGTGGACCAAAGGCCACGCACCAACTAACTTTGCCAAATGGCGGACGGCCACCACACCGTACAGGGTGCAGTGGGAAGCAGACTTTGAGCCCTACGTCATGGTGAGGAGGGACAGTCCTGAGTATGATCGCCGGTTCGTGGGCTTCGGCTGGAACAAGGTGGCCCACATCATGGAATTAGATGCACAGGTAACTGACTCATTACTCATAATTATGATGAATGGTGTGAATCATAATATGGCGCCTCATGAAAAGCGCTGTGACTGTTTCACCCGTAAAGTCTGTCTGTTGTCCTTCATGTTGTAGTAGAAGGAAGAGGGACTGTGCAGAACTTACATGATGCTCATGTTTCAAGACAGTGCACGTTTTGGGGAATTGTCCAGCTGTGGCAGCCACTTTCCAGCTTCCGACAGAAACACTGAGAAAGTGGATATTGGCTGCTTAGCGAACTGGCTTTTAAAACAGATCTCCTGATTTTGATGTGCTGACATTTGAGAAAACATGGGACGTAAATTGCAGAGGGAACAGATCAGAATAGATTCGTATGCTAAGGTGGGCTTGACTAAAGCTTGCTGTTGAAGGGCCATGTGTGTAAACAGCCCTCACGCTAAGCAGCACATCAGTTGCAGTTTCCCCACATCCAGTGGCTCTGTCTCTCCAGGCCAGTCTGATGCTCCCATTACACTGTGACGCTGTTTCCTTTTGCCTTGACAGCTGTGAAGAAAAAAAACAAAGGCCTTTATCAGCTCTGTTTGGTAAAAAAAAAAAAACTCAGTTTGGAACATGAGACAATTATCTCTTCACTCAAAGTATGGTAGTGCACATTTTAACAGCCGTGACAGACCATGAGTCAGAGAAAGCAGTCAACATTAAGATACCCCTCTCTCATTTTATCCAGCACAGTCCACTGGACCATGTTATTTTGCAGACTTTAATTTGCTTAATGGACGTTAAAGGGCTGAAATCCGACTAATTGTTAGATTAAATGTTTAACCATATTCATTCAGCTGAAACCTAATGAAGACAAAGAGCTGCAGGCAGCAGAAGACAAATTTATAGATCATACAGATAAGATGGTATATGTTTCTCTCATTGTAGCGCCACAGACTGATTCAGACACTGACTGGTTATTTGGCGATTTGCTGTTGAAGGAGTGTTGAGGTATAAAACCGAGTGAGAAACATGATGTCATCTAACATAATGATATGATAACGACTGGTGAATGTGAATGATGTGACGTCACCTCCCCTTATGTTCTTCTCTAAGGTTATTTTGATGAAGAAGAACTCTCCCTAGTTCTGATATAGCTGATTTAACAGCAGCATTTACAATAAGTTGTGTGGAAGCAGCCATTGTTGATAGTTTTGTTTTTTATCTTTTGGCTGCCTGCAGTTTTTCCCTCACAGGAATCTGATTGGTCCACATCGCTGCGGTTCTTCCTGTTTTTCAATATGTACATCACCGTGGTTGTAAAGGAGTGTTTACTGAGCAGTTCTGACCTACATTACTTCCTGTCTGTTGCTACAGGAGTACGAGTTTGTGGTTTTGCCCAATGCCTACATGATCCATATGCCTCACGCGCCCAGCTTCGACATCACCAAGTTCCGCTCCAACAAGCAGTACCGGGTCTGCCTCAAGACCCTGAAGGAGGAATTCCAGCAGAACATGTCGCGGCGCTACGGCTTCGCCGCCCTCAAGTACATGACGGCTGATAATAACAGCTAGCCACCACTGAAGACCCTCACACCCCCGGTGCTGAACTACTGAACACACTCCACAGATGGGGGTGGGGGGTGGGACAGGGGGGTGGGGGGGTTTGAAGGGACTGGCCAGCTGGACTTTGGCCCTGGCTGTATGAGCCCTGAGCTCCAGCTGTGGAATCTGAGACAACAGGCAAAGGACAAGAGACTTTTAATGCCTTGCCATATTTGTGAGACCAGTGACAGTTGTTGTGGGCTGTGTGTAACGTTGTGCGTGTGTGTGTGTGTGTGTGTGTGCCTGTTCCTTCAGGGTGGCACTTGGCAAAAAAGGAGAGCCGAGGATGCGAGGCGTCGTGAGCTTACCATTCTGTTTGCACGCTGCAGAGGGGAACGCCTTCCAAGTGGCGTGCAGTCACAGAAAGCTGCTGCAGTGTGACTGACAGCGTGCCCCGACTCCAGTGCAAATCGTCAGCCAGCGGCAAGATAAGACAAAGTGGTAAACACATCCACGCAGATTCTGAAAATGTCATTCTGATGATGGTCGGCTCAGATATCCGCAGGACCATCTGCTGCCGTCTCATTTGTTTCATAGCTGATACCGATCAGAATAAATCCCCCTCCTTGCATAACAAGGGAAGTTAAGTGCAATGATGGCTAGAGGTCGTCCATGCGGTTGATATTCAGGGTATCTCCACATTAGCCTGGGTTTGCTGTTAGTGTGACGATGAACAGAATCTGACAGCAGCTGGTGCAGTGGGTCTTTTTTTGTTTGTTTGTTTTTTTGTCCTGTAGTTTAAATTGATGCCAGTGTGATCTGCACGCGCAGCCTCTGTCCTACGTGCTGAGCAACACGTGGCGATGCACCAATCACTGAGCTCTCACTGTTTACTTTCCTTCACAACAATCAGAATCATTTATCGGTGTGTTTACAGTCGTCCTGGGTGGAACGGGGAGTGGGACAGGAAGAAGACATCACTGTCACTCTTTTCTCTTTCTCACTCTGGCCTCTAGATTGATAACATCACAGTGGTGGCTGGTGATGCTGTGATCGGTGTGTGTTGATAATGTTGATAATCACAGTGTATAAGTGTTCCTGCTGGAACCAGATAATAGACAGGACACACACACTATTGACTCAAACCCCAGAGGAGCAGTAACTATAATCCACATTTATTAGGGGTCTGGGACTGACACTGGAAGAGAATTTTGAATTTTCACATAAGCCCCGACATTTCCATCTGCTCGACCAAGCTTAGCACACAGGTCACTGCTGGTATCACCGGCTCCCTTGTAGTCAAACTAAAGGCCTCTCTCTCTGTCTCTCTCTCTCTCTCTCTCTCTCTCTCTCAACAGCAGGGCTTGGTGCAAACACACAGGTGTATGTGTAAATGATTACACTGTTTATCTCATTGTACGTGTCGGTTCAATTTGCAGGTGTGTGCGTAAGAGAGAAGTTTGACTCAGCTTTGACTGTGTGTGTGTGAGAGTGAGTGTGTAAGTGTGTGTGGGGGGGTCACAGAGCTGGGTGGAGCTACAGTGTGTAAGTAGGACAGTGCTGAGTGATGCTGCTACCTGAATAAAAGCAAAGTCAAACACTACCGTTAATTTGTTTCACAACTTCTTTTATCATGAAGATGCATTTGGCTTCATGTGGGACAGGGATTCATGCAAGCAATTACTGTTACACACACACACACACACACACACACACAAACACAAATAGCAGCATTGTACTACGAGTGCATAGTTATATTTGCGGGATAATTCAGACTTAAAGGGAAACTCTAGCAAAAAGGTGTCAGTTTTATCAACAATACATTATGTATTCCCAATATATTGTGAAGTTAAATAGACTGCATGTATATACCGTAGGTCTTTTCTGCACTGAGCAACCACTCGCTTGGCGCTTCACGCTTATGAGTCACATCCACCCCTCACACACAGTCATGTGACACAACACCCCATTTACAGACAGTTCCCTCCACACTCATCAAGTGAAGCTGTGTTCTCAGTCAGACACATAGAGCAGGTACCAGCGAGCAGTGAGTCTCTACCTCTGACTCTGTAGTTGCCATGGATACATGGGGATGCTCGACTTTGAGACAGGAAACTGTGATTGGCTTAAAAGACTCCCATATGCATACCTGTGTTCCCGATGAAAAGGAAAATACTCCAGATGCAAAATTCACCTCTGTATCACAAAAAGCGTAAATAACAGGAAGACATTGGCCTATATTAAGTATTTGTGAAGGGAAACCTGAAATGATCCAACATTCTATCAAAAGATTTGTCTAATTTCTTTGAATGAAATTCAATCATGAATTGTGCTTAGTTGGAAAAATGCGCCAACGGAACCATTCTTTTTTATATTTGCAACCAAATTGTTGCGTGTATTCATAAATGTATCTATTTAATCATAGTCATAGAACAACTCTCGTGCATGAAAACACGCAACATGCGGACAGATATTTTTATGTAATTCATTTTTTGACTTATATTGTAAACACATTATTACGTTGTAATTGGCAACACGGTGGAGAAAGGAAAGTGAAGCTAAAATTATTGTATCCACGAGTATCCATCACTGAGTGAGCTCTACTTTTTATGTGCTTTATTTAGCGTTTTATGTTCTCTCATGCCGGGTGTGTAGTGCTCCTCTGTGTGTGTTTGTGTGTACGTGCTGCCACTGGAGTCTGCGGGGACAGTGAGGTGACCTGACTCTAAATGAAATGGAGCACCCAGTTTATCAGCCCTCTGGTTGCCGGGATTGTCCCCGCTGCAGCCGTCCCCTCAACCCGCTTTAATGAAGGTCCCAATACACCATGCCTCTTATCGGATAGGCCGTTAAAAGTTTTCCACTGAGCTGCAGTTTAAAATTTTATGCATGGATTTCAGCTGACTTTCACATAATAAATTCGGATGGGTTTGCCTAACGCTAATGTACAGTGACTGTAGCAACTCAAAGGGCAATTTTTAAAGTTGTGATTGAAGCAGCACTTCATTTCAAACTCTGCATATGCAAAATTTCCCTGGAAAAAAAAGAATTCCAAGTTAACAACAAACTGATGCACGGTGTGATTTTAGTTAGTGCCTGCTGAGACACATCGACGCAGCAGAAACCAGGTCGCAAAGATTGAGAAAAGATCAGTGGAGAAGCTCCAGGGGACGTCACAGGTCTCTTCTCAGCCTCCTGGACACACACACACACACTCACACACACACACACACACACACACACACACTGGTCCTAAGACACCAGCTGATCATCATTTTTCACCAAAACATTTTGAGAACAATGAGAGATGGAATCCATCAGCTTCTCATTCATTCTGTTTGTTTTCCTGCATTTCCTGTATTCTTAATGAATTGTTAACATATATGTTTTTTTCTCAGAGTCAGAGTCTTTCACATTACCATTATCCACATGCTGCAGTGATAATAATTCAGTGTTTGATGATACTGCCTGTGCTGCTTTATGTTCTCTGCAGGTTGTTTGTGCCCAGATTGAATCATCTGCACATACTGACACCTAGTGGCCATGTTCAGGCCTCTGTGTGACTACAACGTCAGCATAATTTGTAGTAAATAATGGAGCAAAAGGTCACAGCTGCAATCTGACTACAGTTATTGAGATATTCCGAACAGCCCCACTATAGATCCTACATAGATCCTACATAGATCCGATATGCACGAGGCTCATGCTGTTCAGGTTTCATGCAGTGACACACGACAACCGTCCCTCAAAAAACACCATATATCTTTCTGTACAACCCTTATTTCCAATTATTTTGTATCGCCAGAATCAGCCATTAAAATCTGTGCGCGGGGGGGGGCGGCATTCTCAGGGAAACAGAACAAACTTTTTCAAATTTTCAAGAAGTTTCTTTCTGAGTTTAGACTCACCGGAGGGGGGTGGAAGACAATCAGCAGCTCTGAAAGCAGCCTGCAGGGGTCATCGCTGCCCCCCCCCCCCCCCCCCGCCTCTCTCTGACAAATACTTACACATGGCTGTGACAGAGGATAGTAGAGGATGGTGGGGCGACTCCAGGGTGACACCAGGTGTCGTCTCCTAGAGGGCCGAGTGCAATCTCCTCACGTAGACCTGTAATGGAGATTGTCTGGAACGGGGCGATTGAAGCAATCAATCACCGTCTGCAGGCTTCTCCCCGTGGACAGAACAGCCAGCACCAACATGCACACATTTAATACCAAAGCCAAAGTGTTTCTTGTACACGTGGGAGTTAAGTGTGCCATTCTCTGTAACACACGCTGTTGCAGAGATTACCATTATCCACATGCTGCAGTGATAATAATTCAGTGTTTGATGATACTGCCTGTGCTGCTTTATGTTCTCTGCAGGTTGTTTGTGCCCAGATTGAATCATCTGCACATACTGACACCTAGTGGCCATTTTCAGGCCTCTGTGTGACTACAACGTCAGCATAATTTGTAGTAAATAATGGAGCATTCTCAGGGAAACAGAACAAACTTTTTCAAATTTTCAAGAAGTTTCTTTCTGAGTTTAGACTCACCGGAGGGGGGTGGAAGACAATCAGCAGCTCTGAAAGCAGCCTGCAGGGGTCATCGCTGACCCACCCCCGCCCCCGCCTCTCTCTGACAAATACTTACACATGGCTGTGACAGAGGATAGTAGAGGATGGTGACACCAGGTGTCGTCTCCTAGAGGGCCGAGTGCAATCTCCTCACGTAGACCTGTAATGGAGATTGTCTGGAACGGGGCGATTGAAGCAATCAATCACCGTCTGCAGGCTTCTCCCCGTGGACAGAACAGCCAGCACCAACATGCACACATTTAATACCAAAGCCAAAGTGTTTCTTGTACACGTGGGAGTTAAGTGTGCCATTCTCTGTAACACACGCTGTTGCAGAGATTTTAATGATGTTGATATTTTTATATTCACTATTCTTCCACGTGTTTTGCCTCAGTGTAGCTTGCGGCTATAGAAAAGGTCAGGAGGTCACCAGAAACATAATGGGCGGCATCGTTTAACTGACCACACACTTGGTTACCAGTGCAACAGTCCGTCTTCAGCCTCTTATTATTATTATAAAAGATGCTCACATACAAACAACCCTTTTTTGTTTGACTTTACAAAGCACACACATACACACACACATACACACAGAGAACAGACTCCTGCACCGTAGAGAGGAATCAATAGCCTCCTGGAGGAAAGGTAAACAATGTTTTTTTTTTCACATCTACCTGCTGAATTGACACATTGGCTGAAGAAAAGGGATCTTAAAATATAATTCCTGCACACTTTGACATTGTTTGATTCAAGCTGACAGTCCTCATTGGGAAATGAATATGATGCGCTGGTGAGAGGCCCGTGGATGAATTATGATTGATATGTTCCACAGATATTTCAAACTGAGAACATATTGTGATTGAAACAGAGTTTCAGAGAATGTTCTGTTGTTTACTTGTTTCTTACTCATATTGTCTACAAACCAACATCTTAAAGTGTTGCAAGTCTTTTATCCACAAATTAACACATGAAATGTGAGTCTCTGCGGCAGCTTCATGACCTTTAAGTTTATTTATTTGTTCAATCTTTGTAAGTAATGGGACTTTCCTCCTGCTTCCCCAAAACCAAGGCGTTTCCTGCAGAAGCCTGCGTTTGAAATGACATGTGACATCTGGTGCTTCTATGTGAATACAAGAAAAAGAAATGCACGTATGTGTTGTTTATTTAAAAGAAACATACTGCAACAATATTGCTCAGTATTCCTGATCTATCTCTTATTAACAGGTAAAGATCAGAACAGTGTTAGAACATCATAGGAATGACTTCAGTTACAGTGTTAAAGCTTCCACCTGGACCCTCAGAGATGAAATAGAACATCAGAATGAATGCAGATAAACACGAGATAAAATAAAAAATAAACCCCCTATGCTCTAGTTCAGTCACAGTCCTGCTGTTTCGGCCCGAGGGCCGAGGTTGTGTATTTTTAGGTGGGTGTGGCAACAGATCGGGGGCTCGTCCGGGAACCTCACTCATCTATGCCAGAAGTTCTGAACCTCTGAATTCACAACATGCTGCACCTGAAGCTCCATCAAAGTGTCTGCTGCGTCAGCAGAATTTTATATGATGCACTCAACAGACACAGAGCAGCTTTGCATCATGTCACTTTGTGCTTATCTTACAGTGTAAATACAAATAAATACAGTGCAATGGTTTGTATAGGGGTTTAAAAAATCTGAACCTATACTCTACTGTACACGGATGCATATACTTTATGAAATAAACACACACACTTGTGTGGTGTCACATGTTTGCAACACACAGACGTTTTGCGACACATAACAATTTGATGGTTAGAATGAATGGATGTATGTGATAAATGGGTAACGTGGTTCTTATGTGGCTCAGCTGGAAGTAGCACAGTGTCACAGTATTGCTGTCAGGTGTGAGTCAGGCACTCTCTGTAGAGTCACTGCAGTTTGGTCCAAGGTCTCCTGGACTAAATGTCAGGTGGGTCTTGGGGGTCAACAGTGTCCCAGAGTGGACGGAGGAAAGCCATGACAGGCACTCATGGCGGGCGCATCTCGTGCCAACGGAGGGTCAGTGATCCAGGAGAGTCGTCTCGCTGCTGCTGCTGCTGCTGCTGGGAAGGGGGGGGGACGTGTCAGGGTTGAGCTGTGATGTGACATGTGAGTGTGCAGTATGAATGTGTACTTGGTATGATAGATAGATTTACTTTATTGATCCCGAATTGGGAAATTACAGTGCAGCAACAGCAGGGCATGGAACCAATCTTACAAGCAATATAAAAACATAAAATAAAAATAAAAAATTATTCACAATATCAGAATATGAAAAGAAAAACAATATAAAGAAGTATATACAACAAATAATTAGGATGGTGATATATAACCAATAGTGCAAATAACAGTCAGGTGCAATGGACTGAAGATGATAATTAACAGTAAGGTCCTTTGATGAAGGTGATAATAAAACAGTAAGGTGCAGTGAAATTAGATGATAATAATAAACATAATAAAACAGTAAGATGCAGTGAAATTAGATGATAATAATAATAAATTGTTCATGTGTATGAGACGTCAAAGATGTTTTTGTCATCCATGATCTTCGAGGTTAATTATTAATGACTATAATAATATTTTTATAATTGGCCATCTTAAATTGTTCATGGGATTTGGACGCGTCAGCATGTTTTCACGTCATGTGCAAACACATAGCCATCACCATCTGTGATAATTCACTTGTCTTTGTCATCACGCCGTGTTAGTGTAAACAGGAAGTAATGGTAAACATAATATTAATTCATTTAGAATTTGGGACTAATTCCAACACGACTCGTCTCGAAAAGAAAAGTTGATGAAGTACCAGACGGATCATCAGGTTTAACAGCCACATGTACCGTAAACCTACAAATGAAGCAGCTGCTAACGGCTACTATAATCCACAATTCATTGCATTCACTAATATGGTGCATTATTTGTGCAGGTGTCCTACAGGGGGCAGACATCAGCATGTCTGCTCTGATCAGCTGATATAATTAAATATAATAGATATATAATAGAATAGATATAATAGAGCAGGTAAGGCCTCCGTGAGATTTTGTACTATTCATGAATGACGTATGCAAAATGCCTCAGGAGATACTGCTGATGCTAATCAGGTTGCCGTGGCAACAGTTTCTGAGTGGACTGAATTTATTTCAGTTCATCCTGAGTTGATCGTGCTGCGGTTACCTGTCAGCAGAGCTGATGACCCACTGACTCTCAGCTGTGAGGAGGGTATGAGGAGCGGCACTGTGGCAGGAGGCTACTGACAATCTGCAAGACACTGACACTGTTAGAGCGACACACAACAAACACACACACACAGTCAATGTACTTTGTAACACAATTAAAACAAAAAGAGCCCAGCACTTACCTCACACAACAGGACCACTAAGGTTGGATGTAATTATTGCGATGTAGCGGCTGTTTAGCTTTAATCACTAAAACTGAACTGATAAAAACTCACAGCTGAAAATATAAACAAGTTTGTATATTGTGTTGTATACAGTATGTATATTTGTGTGTGTGTGTGTGTGTGTGTGCGTGTGTGTGTGTGTGTGTGTGTGTGTGTGTGTGTGTGTGTGTCACCATATGTCATATATATATACACATTTATCATGGAAGAGAGACTTCCGGGTCACTGCTCGTGTGGGCGTCGGTGCTGAGTAGCTTTGCCTGTTTTTAATGTTCTTTTGTTTGTACACCTTTGCTGTCATTGCTGTTGTTATAAAAGTAGTTAAAGCATCAGTGTGTATGGATTTACTGCTGCAACGAGTAACGACGAGTGTGTGTGTGTGTGTGTGTGTGAGAGAGAGAGAGAGAGAGAGTAGTGATTGACAGATGTCAGACACTCTGTCAGACACTCCTCTGGCTCTGATTGGTTGTTTTGTGTTGGGCACAGTGGATTGTTGCAAATTGCAGTAGGAGCAGTAGGTGGCACCAATGTATCACGTACAGCTGTCTGGACAAAGGGACTGTTTTATCAAATGTGACAAAAGATTCCTTTTGTACAAGTTACATTCTGCAGCTTTTTGGAGGTGGAGGTGAAGAGGCTAAAGAATCGGACTTGGGACAGAGAGGTCGCCGGTTAGAATCCCAGATCCGCTGGAGTTGTGGGTGAAATGCTACCCAAGCTGGCATCGGGCTCGGGAACGTGAGGTCACCAGTCGCTGCCGTCCACTACTGTCCACCACCTTGGGCCCTTGAGCAATGCGCTTAACCCCACATCGCTCCCAGGCTCCTTCATTGGCTGGCCCTCTGCTCCGCATGTGTGTGTGCCATGTGTACTCGTGTCTATTCACAAGAAGCGTACTCATATATGTGTGGATTGGGTAAAAATGCAGAGAAGAATTTCCCGTTTGTGTTGACAAAATAAAGTATCTCTCTCTTTAAGCGAGGAGAGATTCAACACAGTGCTCTTCCGTCTGTGATTCTTGCCAGTGTGCGCTCTTTGTGCAACAAGACTGATGAACTGCAGGCTTACGTTTTTCACATGTATGAATACCGGACTGCTTCAATGCTTGCTTTTACTGAAGCGTGGCTAAATGGGGTGGACAGCAATGACAGTCTGTACATGGCTGCAGCCAGGACAGTGGAGGAAAGCCACCTTTGTCCTCAGGGCTGTTAAGCTCCTCAATTCAGAAACCTGTTACTTTCATGCTACTTTAAATTGCCCCCTGGGCATATACACACACACACACACACACACATGCACACCTGCCACAGCCAGTCATCTGCAGCACCACGTCAATGCGAAGCTGTATTATAAAATATATAATCCCTGTCTAGACACTGTTGTCTACAGTGTGTAGCTGTTGAGCAGAGTAACAGCAGGACTGGATGCTCAGGAGTCTGTTGTGTGTGGCTCTGTGCACTGATACAGAATGTAACACACAGTGTCTCTGACTGTTGTGGTCACAAACTCATGTTTTGTCAAAGCTTAACTCCTTCAGTCAGAAAACTCATCTCATTTCTATCATAAAATCAGCATCTTCAGACACAACTGATGCACATGTGATCATAACTAATTCACCCTGACTCTACTTCTCACCCTAACCCAGACCTCCATTCTGTAGCAGGTCTTCTCATCCTAGTGTTTACATGTCTCTATCCCAGAGAAAGGGTTGTGTAGGGTCATTCTTTGAACACATGGCCACAAACATTACTGCACAAATCACAGTGTGTTAATGCAGGCGTTATCATGGGGCAGAAACCAACATTTGACAGACTGTTGATCGCCTCCTACTGGTTGGTTGGTTGGTTGATTAGCAGGGACATGCATGTGTCTTGTGTGGACAGAGTGGGGTTGTCACAGAGAGGAGATCACACTGGCTTCCTTTCATTCCCGTATCCTGTGATCAGGATACACCAGATCCTCGTGTTCCTGTGTTTCTGATTCATGCCGACTTAGCCTCAACTAAAACTACCTCAGCTGTCCGTGTCAGTTGATACACAATAACAGTAAATATTCGTCTATTGTCCTGCTGACTATGACAAAGAAAAAAAAATCTTTAAACAACAACAGGTGTCATCGCTTATTAAATTTAAAAAATCTCAAACCAAATCCGTTTCAATTCATTAAACCTTATCTTTCTGCCTAATGACGAACAAGTAGAAACCCTAATTTTAAAAAAAATCTGGTAAAATAAAACCTATCAAGTTCCAGATTATATAATGGTTTATCTATAAATTACCTTGAATGACAATTGGAGAATTTGTAAGTCTTTACATTGGGAGACAATAGATATAATGTAGTTTAGGTGACAGCTTTTGTCAGTGCTGGAGCCTGAATGCACCACATAGCCTGCATGTTATCAGACAAAATAAACAATATGACTCTGGTTCATTTTTTAACCACATTGTATTAACATACAACCCTATTTGTAAGCATTCCAGATTAAAAGGCATTTCAGTGCAAAGAGCCACTTGTTTTCCTGAAGGTCCAGTGTGGATGATATAGTGGACGTATCTGCAGAAATGTATTAAATCTAGTCACCTAAAGCAATCGTTTTATTTAAGGCCAAAAGCAAACACTCGTTTGAGAAAGTCACATTTGTGTCTTTATGACACCTGAAGGCCACTGTAGCTTCACCCACTCACCAGGAGTAGGAGGGTGAGGTGAGGGGTATTCAGTTGGTGATTTGGTTAGTGTGCAGCTTCACCACTAGATGTCACTACATCCTTTACAATGAGCCTTAAACAAGGTTTGATATTGTAAAACAAATGCAGGCCTTGTCTATACAACAGCAGGACGGTGCTAGAGGACGACATATCAGAGTGTGTACATCTGGTCTGCACATTTTACAACAGAGACTTTAAATGTCCTCAAGGCTTTATTTGTTCAATTCAAGACCCGGATTTCAATAGACGTTTGCTTTTCAGTTGAGGAAATGCAGTATCAAATTAAAAGCGCACATGGCTGCCAGGTTGGTGAGGATACAGCAGCTCTGGTGCTGAGTGTGTCAGGAAATCACTAACAGGATGGATGATGTACTGTGAATGAACATTCAGTCAAACACTGAGTGCATCGAAATCGTTTTATGCTCATACTTTTTTAAAAAAAAGATAAAATAAACTAAAAAGAAATCATTGTTACAACAGTAGCAAGTGTGCAAATGGCCTCTCCCATTGCACCTTCAAGTGAGATTGCAGACATATAGCATTAGTGGTATAAAGTTAAAAAAAAAAAAAAGATTTGGCAAAAACATGTTCCAAAGCAGGCAATCAGGTTTACAATATAAAGGTGACTGCCAAATGAGTTTTTGCCTACTGTTGCCTATTACAAAATGTGTTGTAAACCTGAAGTTGCAAAACTAGTCAAAATAGTCAGACAGCAGAATACAGGCTGGAAAAGGAAAGACAAGGAAACAAGGAAGATCTGTGGTTTCTAAAGAGTCCAGTGTCGGAAAAGAGAAAGAGTATAAATATGTGAAAGGGGACGTGGGATAAAGTATTTGGACAGCACCCAGACAAAAAACATCTACGGACAGTTACAAGACTGCGCTGAAGTGAAGTCATTATACACCTCAACATCAGGTCAAGCTAAAACAAATACTCAAACATAGTCTTTAGGCAGAGGTGCAGATGTGGAAATGCAAAATAAAAGAAGCACATACAAAGGTTTTGTGTGTGGATGATGACAATCGGCCCCGAGCCGGTGTTTGCATTAAGCTACACTGTGTAGGTACTGTAATAATGTAAGGCACGCACAGACACAGGGAATACGGTATCATGTATTATGCAGAACTAGTAGCATCTTTGCTGTCGACTCGGGTCACGCGAGAAGATCGACATGAATCGCAAACCACAGACAGATTGTAAGGATGTACTGGTGACTTGTTTGCTAGTTTGCAGACCACGTTGAATGGGTGGTTGCTGGAAGGTGTCGTCTTTGTGGAGCTGTTGCTTGTGTTTGAGGTCTGAATCGTGCAGGGTCACATTGCAGTAGACGTGTCAGCCTCCTTATTGTTAAGTCCATTAAAGGTATAATTTGTTAGTAGTATGGACCATTTTTCAAATCACGTAAACAAACCGGTTGCACGACTGCTACACATAAACAAAATCTGAAATTAACACAAATCCAATATGTAAAATTGAAGTATATTTAAAAGTTGACAAGTTAGGTTTTTTTCTATTGTTTTTCCTATACCATGTTGTGTCTTCACATGTAACTCTGGGAAACATGTTTCTAACCTTTGGTGCAGACTAACCTGGGAGGTCTGTTCTCACTGTGAAAGTGTATCATGATGCTTATAGTCTTTCCGGTTTGGTTGGAGTCACTCAGGGTGGGACTGAAGCGTCTCACATTCCCTGAGCTTGGTGCAGTACCATGTTGCTGGGCAAACCTCTGCAGATGGCCTGAGAGGCACTAGAGGGCGCTACATCGTTAGGTGTGATGGTCTGACTGAAGTCAGCCATGATGGTGTGTCACAATAGTCTTAGATCCCCTTTGTGTGTGGATATTAATAAGTTGTGGTTACACGTTGTCACCTGGTTAGATGGGAGTTATTAATACAAGTTAAGAATTAATACACACGGTTTGATCTCTAAACAAACTGATATTTCATTTAAACATTATGACCAGTGGAACAACAGATATTTGGAACTGATGTAATTACTTTGTTGATGCTTCTATTTGATTATCTATTTGAGGCATAGACTACTGAGACACACTCTCAGCTACCGTCAAGTCAGATTCCTTCCTTTTACAATGACTAGACTATGTTATACAGCTGATCCCAAACTGGCCATTTGCCATGTGTGACTGCTCTCCAGCCTCCTTCCTGTGTTTTAACAGCCTGCACCTCCATCAGGTATATGTTTCATGTGGAACGGGGGAGGACGTTTGCATTGTAAGAGCATCCAAACGTGAACATGCATAGCTGAGTAGACGGCTACATATTAACAAACCACAATGTGGCGCTAAGGATGGTTACAAAAGGTTTAGCTGACGGTAGCCACGACCCTTCGAGAAATGAAGAACAGTCATTGAGAGGCACTGGCAGATTCCTGTTGGAAAGCAGTGCTCACTTTGGCAAAGTAGCCGGTGAATACCAGTGACTTAGTACGTTGATAATCAGTGTTGAAACACTAAAGGAGTCCGTATGCGTCAAACATATCTTTTTTTTCTTGGAAAAATTCCAGTACTGTAATTTTAGAAGTGTTGTCTGACAGAAAACAGTCTGACAACAATGCTGCTACAACTGACGTGAACGTACCACCATGAACGTCTTTGGCTAGAAAGTGTGTGATATTATTTCAACCACCACAAGTGTGGCTATTCAGAACAGGTACGAGCAATTTGTGCAACCTAATTCGTTTGAATCACACTTAACCTTTAAGCATCCCAGTACAATACAGTATATGAGATTTAGTACTTTTTAAAAGAGGGTGGTTATGACACTGAATATTGAAGGCGGTATTTAATTTGTCATGGCCCTGGTTCGAATCTATGAAAGTATCCTCGAAATGTCCATTCAATGTCTGAATGTCTCTGGAAATCTCTTCATGCATGTGTGGTCTCACCCTGATCACTAACTACTCCCATTAAAAAAAAAGTCTCGTTTGATGCCCTCCTGTGGACCAATCAGCAGTCTCAGAATAAAAGGAAGGCGCTTGTGCTCCTTACGTCAAATCCCTGAGCAAAGTCACTGAACATTCAGAACCCATCGGCCAAGGCTTAGGCACAGGAAAACAGGGACTGGGGGAAACAGGAAACCATTCTGTCCTCCTCTCTGTGAGCCCCCAACGTCTCAAAGTGAAGAAAAGAGAGGCATGATGGGAGTTGTCAGTTTCAGTCAAGGCTTAAAAAGGCTTATAGTAAAGGATCTTTATCTTTACCGGCTCAGTGCCGGGGCCGGTAAGAACTGTTGTATCTGGGGTACAGGGGGGTGTAGTGGCTGGAGTGGCTGTAGGAGGTGGAGGGCATAAAAGCAGAGGAGCTGGAAAAGCCAGAGGAATAGCTGTGTGAGGAAGAAGAGGAGTAGGATGAAGGGGTGTAGTGGACAGAAGAGCGAGTCAGGCTAGAGAGCGGGCGAGTTCGAGGTGTGGGGCTCCACGTGGAGCGCCTTAGCCCAAGAAGAGGCGAGCGGTATGGAGATGAGGGTGCCGATCCGGGCTGCGGGGGCCTGGTGGTGGTGGTGGATGGGGGAGAAGTGTGTGTATCTGATGTGTATTGCCGGGAGAGGCCTAAGCCACGGGGCAGAGCGGGGGAGATATTGACACTAAAACTTTGCGAGTCGACCACAAACGTTCGCACTCCCATGGTCCACTGGGAGTGAGGCATCCTCAGAGGGGTTGAGGGTGGCGTCCGCACTGAGGTAGAGGACGGGGCCTCCAAAGACGGGGGGCTCTCTGTTGCTATGGGACCAGCCAGTGAGGCGATCACTGGTGATGATGGACTACAAGGGGGTATGTGTGAGGTAGGGGACGCAAGAGGTGATGCCATACTTGTACTGACCACGGGTGGGCAAAGAGACAGAGTGGAATCATCAGGAAGAACTGACGTAGGACTAATAAGGCCTGAAGAGGGGAGATTGCCAGGGTCCAAAGCTGAGGTGTAGATCTGGGCTAAGTTGGAGGCTGAGGTCGAAGATGGGGGACTTACTTTGGAGGTGCTGGTCTTCCCGCGGGTCAGCCTTCTCCCACGGCTGCGGTGTGTCTGTTCTTGGTCAAAAGCTAAATCCTCCAGGCGCTGGGTGAGGGCCAGTTTCTGCTGGATGGCCATCCGGAGGAGGGAATTCAGCGTCTTCTTCTCGTCCTCAGCGGCAGCCAGCTGTCTCTGCATCTCATCCAGCTGCGTCACATACTCATCACACCTGATGACAGAAATTCGGCGGGGGTTGAACGAACAAAGGGAGAAGGAAATGAAAGAGCGGCAGAATCGAGGAAGTTGCTGCACCCTGAGTCGTTTCTCATCTTACTCTCAACATGAAATCGATAAGCGGAATGTATCTTTAAGACCAGGAAGTTTGTTGACTGATTGATTGAGATGTACAACAATGTAACATTAATGTTAGCGACACTAATGCTGCATTTATTGACTTTTGCCACTTGGGAGCAGTGCAGGTCTAAAACCAGCTTAACTGACACACCTTCGAGATACGAAATAACATTAGCGTTAATTTTGAGTAAAGTAGCTCTTCAGTCTCCCTTAGGAAAATTACATCTGTGTGGCAGTTTGGTCTCTGACCTGGTAGCGAACATGGCTCGCAGAGAGGAGAACGTGGCGGCGTCCTCCTTCAGCGCCTTCAGCTCGTTCCTCAGCTTCATCATGGTGTCCGTCACCATGGACTTCTCCGCCTCGTATTTACTCTTAAGGTTTGCCAGAGCCACCTCTGCAGTCTGGGTGCACACATTCACATGTTACTCATCAGTTCATGTTTAAGTTTCTTTTTTTCTATGAATACATGTATTTCAGATATTGGATGGATGGATGGATGGATGGATGGATGGATGGATGGATGGATGGATGGATGGATGGATGGGTACTAGCAACATGGTTCCGCTACACTCACGCCGCTCACCTGCTTGTTGGCCTTGAGCACGATTCTGAGTGTGGCTATCTGCTCTCTCTTCGTGCTCAGCAAAGACTTGAGCTTCAGGATCTCCTCCAAACAGCTCTCTTTGTCCTTGTCCAGCAGAGGCGCCAGATCCCTGGCTGCAGCTCTCTGCCTGGACAACTGCAAAGACCTGTCTACTGCCCGTTGGAGGTGCTTCACCTGGAGATGCATGGCGTAGGTGGAGGGGGAGACAAGGGGAAAATAAATGAGGACATTTTGAAAAGTAAGAACAAAATGTTTCTGCTCTGAGCTCCTGGTGTTACTGAGACTGGAGTGGACAGAAGGGTCAATTCTCCTGACACCAGCACGAGTAGTGGTCTACCTGCTCTCTGATGATGGCGTTCAGGTTGTAGATGTTCATGGGCTCCTTGCGCAGCTCACCAGCTGGCTCCAGGGCAGGCGACGATGATGACGATGACGATGAAGAGGCACTGATACTCGGTGAACGGGAAGGGGGTGTGCAGGCCGGTAGGCTCTGCTCAGATGGCACCTGCAGGCCCTCCCTGTCCCCCTCCTTCTCCTCCCCTCCAGCCTCCCTACACAGCAGCTCTTTGGATGGAGACTCTGAGGGGCTCCGTGACTCCCCAGGAGCCAAGGTCGCCGAGGCAACAGCGGCGAGTCGCCTCGCAAGGCGTGGTGTGAGGAGAACTTTGCTGTTGTCCGAACACATGGCTTTGAGACTGGCACTGACGCACCTGAGTCCTCTGCCTTGTCTATGAAAGAAGCACAAATCATTGATATGTTGGTGGTAGGGATGTTCGATATTGGCTGTTTTACAGATATCCGATATACCGATATTGTCCAACTATTCATTTCTGATACCAATATCAACCGATACCGATATATGTGGGCTCTCCTCCCCAAAAAACCAAAATCATTTCAGGTAAACAAACAAAAGTAAACAAAACAAAAGTATCTTAAAAACTATACATCACATCTCTCATATTTTGACATTTTGAGTGAGTGGAGAAGTAGCTGAAGAGTTTGATGTATGATATGTGCATGTTGTGTAAATGTTGTGTTATTAAAAAAGTAAAAACATGCCAATATCAGCCGATAATATCGGACATCTCCAGTTGGTGGGTATCTTTTGAAGCTAAGTGCTAACTCTGACTTCAAGTTTCTGTCTCTACTGCTCTGCTGCCACAGTAGTGAAATGCTCCCCCTACTAGTTTGTGCTGTTGATTTGATCAATAGAGTCCACAGAGTCTTCACATTCGACCACTCTGACGGGACGGGGAGAAAGAATTTGTATCAGACCATAGATTTGAAGCAAGAAGGTCACGATCGTCATTAGATTTGATCTCATTAATGCGCCCCAGTGGCTTTAATGTTGAGCAAGTCTTGTGTATCTACGTATGTTTGCCACATAAAAACAGCAGTCAGACCTGTAGTAGTCCAGCATCACACGATTAGGCGTCTCATTGTTGCAAAGACAGACGTGGTGGTAGAGCTGGGCCAGCTCCTCGCTCAGGGTCACCAGCTCGTCCTGAGCTGCGTTCAGTGCCCCCCGGCTCTCGCTGGCGGCTGACTGAGCTGCCTTCAGCTCCAACTCCAGGCTCGAAATCTGAGAGAACAGGAAAGAAGAAGACGTTCCTTACTTTTTGGTAACAGTCGCCAACCACGTTGAAGAAGACGCGCTCGGCATCAGTGTGTCACAGTTACCTTCTCTCGGCCCTCCAGGCAACTCTTCTCCAACGAGGTGACCTGCAGCTCCAGCTTCTGGTGCTGAGCGTTCCGGGTTGGCTTCTCCCGTACTGTTCCCTCCCCACACTGAGCCAGCCTCTCACGGAGGCTCTTCACCTCCGCCTTCAGCTCCACCACCTCTGTCACAGCCACGCGGTACTTGCACTGTAGGATCTCCAGACCCGGGGTATGGTATGAAAACACCTGACTCGTGTTCAGCGTCTCGCTCTTACAGTCATCTTCTTCCTCTTCATCTTCAGCCTCCTCGTAATCTCCGCCGAGCTCGTCAGGATGCAGCTCAGAGGTGGTGCTGCTGTGGGCCTCCTGGTTGAGGCGAGCCCTTCGGTGTAGTCGGCGTAGGGCGGTGACTCGTTGGCTGAGACGGAGGGTCTTTTCATACTGCTCGGTCAGGGCCCCCTGGGTGTGTTGGAGCCGAGTCTGTGACTCTTCTAGCGTCGTCATCAGTGTTACTTTCTCCCGTTCGACCTGCAGGGGGAAGCATCAAGAGAAAAGCATGACATTACACATACTGTATCTTTTATGACCCCAGATGTTTCATAAAGCCTTCAAATACACACACATTTCACACAATAAATCAAAGTCGTGTGTTGGAATTTGAATTTTGATTCTCTAAAAGATCTAATACTACACCTACAAACCACATGGTCGCACATTCCCTATGGATCACTTAACATTTATCTTAACCACCATCCCAACAAATGCACATGTTCACACTTTATTATTTTGTACAGCAAACAGGATTATTCCACAGTTATAACCTCATAGTCATATGTGGCACCTATCTTGAGTTACAGTTTTGCATTGAATGAATGAGATGACGTCAAAGACGACAGTGCACAGGCGTTTAGTCTCAGTGGTATCACTATTGCAGAACCATCCTGGCAGGTCAGGCGCACAACTTTAAGTCGTGCTGGGTGCAAAGAAACAAAACTACTGCACAAACAGAGGATTCATTAGCAGAAACAGAGCAGCCTGAACATCGGCAGGAGCAGTGAAAACCCATCCACCGGAGAGTGGTCGATAGTGTTGGGTGTCAGAGCGGATATAAATAAACTCTTCTGCAGCCCAGCCCCACAGAGAGGCTGCAGAGAGCGTAATTTTAGTGCTATAGGATGCACACACACATATACTGTATGTGCATATACAAATACGATCCA
Source organism: Trinectes maculatus (assembly GCA_016785345.1). Taxonomy (NCBI): domain Eukaryota; kingdom Metazoa; phylum Chordata; class Actinopteri; order Pleuronectiformes; family Achiridae; genus Trinectes; species Trinectes maculatus. Next base: position 135,137 of record JAFBJQ010003215.1, read on the forward strand.
GCTTTGCGGTGATTTGAGCATGATTCAATGACTGACGAAATAAAGATATATGTGTGTGTGTGTGTGTGTGTGTGTGTGTGTGTGTGTGCATGTGTTTGTGTGTGTGTGTGTGTGTGTGTCTGTGTGTGTCTGTGTGTGTCTGTGTGTGTGTGAGGTTTGAGGACCACCCAGAGGTTTTCTGATCATGTGAAAGATGAGGGGAGGTGAGACTTAAAGGGCAATACGCAGTGGGGATACTGTTATACTATGTTGCTATGGTTTTACTTTAAATTATTCAAAAGCATTGTTTCTTAAAGAGAAGCCAGCTGCCTGCTGGATATTATGAACCCAACAGATACTAAACATAGAGACTAAATCTTTTTTATTTTGGGGGGGGTTGATATTCAAAGCCCACAGCCGAACAACTATTCTGATTTTGTTGATTTCTGTCCTGCGTCACCATCATCAGAGTGTTTTATTTTGTTCTGCCACTTTTATTCTGTGACACAAGCTTCCTTTTCATAAACCTGACCTGAGGACAGACTCACCGTCATTAGGTGCTGCTTGAGTTTCTGGATCTCCGTCAGGTTCATCTCACTGAAGAGGTCCGACGTTGCCACCCCCTCAGCTTTTCGACCCGGCCCTCGGCACTCTCCGTTCGGCCGAACCACTGACCCTGTGGCTGTCCCTGCTGCTGTCCCGCTCTGGAGGTGGCCATTGCATCTGGTACATTTCCCAAACACCAACCAGAAAAAAAATATTATTATTATTATTATTATTGTTTTTGTTGTTGTTCTTATCATTATTATTATTGTTATTATTATTATTATTTATTATAAAAAATTAATTATTTTTCACATTTGACTTAACTTACAACAAAGCAGGTTTAAATTTGAATAAATGAAAGTTCATCTGATGTGACCAAACAGAGATAAAGGCAACGCACACTTTGGGTCTGCACAACAACAGAAACACATTATTCCACTCTTTCTCTAACCGTTAATCAGCCGAAACCTGGCGATATGTGTAAAAAAAAAATAAAATCCAGTGTACATAATCTATTTCTTTAGAATGTGCTTGGTAGAGCAGATGAAATAGATTTTGGTGAACGATTTGGAATTGAGGCTCGATTAACACTGTAAAAGCAGTAACTTATTTTTTCATGCACATGGGGGGGCATCTACCTGGTTGGCTCCTCTGCACTGGGGGATAGCAGAGTGGTTGGGGTGGCGGTGCCACTGGGCGGGGCGGAGGTGAAGGTCAGGTGGGCGCTGCCGGTGTAGGCCACATCACACATGCTGAGGTGGTGGACCAGCTCCCTGCGCAGGTGCTTCTTCTGCTCGCGCTCACTCTTCAGGGACTCTAGCGCCTCCTCCAGCTGGGTGTCGGAGATGTCCTTCAAACGCAGCGCGTCCTGCAACTGGCTGTTGAGGAGCTCTGTCTCCTCCTCCAGGACCTTGATCTCATGCTTTAGACCTTCATATTCCACCTACACCAACAATGGAGAAAACAAGTGTCTGTAGTGTGTACTCATAACATGAGACAGTTGTGTTATTGGAGGAAACATTACTTGAGAGTCTACCTGCAGCTAATTAAAATATTTGAACTGACTGTTCAAAGGTCAGTGTCAACAAACATATGGCATGAATTCAAGGAGTTTCCAAGATTTCCCCACAAATTGGAGAATCTCAAAACGTTTATTGTTTATCAGATCATTTATTCCCATTTTCCAGGTATCCCAGCATCCTATAGGATAATAGACAGAAACTAAAACGAAGTCGGACTCAGTTGGATATTAAAATGCCCATATAGGTGACAAGTTAAAGGTAAACGAAAGAAAAACAGAATAACTAATGAAAACAGAAACAAATATGTGTGCATATACTTTCATTCCAGGGCAGCGATCATTATAGGGTTGCAAACAAATTATTGCTTTCATTACTGACAACTTATTTCCTAAATAATAAATGTATTTATATTATTTATTTATTTTATAAAACGTCACAAATACTGGAGAAACCACAATTTTTATTTTGAGTTTATATGACTTGTTTTGTCCCACCAACAGCTCAAAGCCAAAAATATCTAGTTTAATGTCACATATTCCTTTAATTTGTCACCGATCTGTGTGTAATCAGTTTTAATATTAAGTTACATTTAATTGCAATGAATGTTGCCCTTCTGGATCATGGCTTAATGCTGTTGTCTTTGGTCCAGGTGCCTAATTCTGCTTCTGTACCTGGTTCTGTTTCAGGGTTGACACCAGCTTCTGCAGCGAGATGTTCTCCTCCTCCAGCTCGGTGTAGTCCTGGAGGAGACGTGCTTCTCTGAGCTTGTACTCCTTGATCTCCTCTCTCATGCGGCTGCGCTGCAGCTCCAACATCTCATTGCTCTGCTGAGACAATAGCGAAGAGCTGAAGCTGCATGAAGCCAAATCCGGAAAAGCGGCAGGAATCAGTAATGAGAAACAAGAAAGACAGGATAGCGCCCCCTGCTGTGCCATACCTCCCTGAGCTCCTGCAGCAGGCTGCTCAGGTGCTCGTTGTCAGTCTGAGCGTTGGAGGCTGTGACCCGGCTGTGTTTCAGCTCTGCCTGGAGCTCCAGGATGTGGCCCATGTAGTAGGCCTCCTTCGTGGCGGACTCCTGCAGTAGCGTCTCCTCGTTGGTCTCCCCATCCTCAGCCACCTTACGCTGGGTACAGTAGGCCTGGCCAAAAGCCTGGAACATGGTGAGAGAGGACCAGTGAGGTCTATGGACAACTCATACTAACAAAAGTGCAAATTCCCAAAATTACTATTTATCCGTTGGGGCAAAGAAAATGTCCATCAGTTAGAGTTTTGAGGAACAAAAAACAGTTTCTATCAGGTCAAAACTATGAAAACAGCCTACGATACCTATAAGTAACTGTATATGAATAAATCAATGAATATAAACAGTTTTGTGAACAACTGACTATTGAATATACAAGTATCCAATTATCTGTCCATCATGGAAAATATCACTATCCACTAAACAGCAGACAACCGACAAGTCTTGGAACAACTGTCAGAGGCAATTTGTGGTTGACTGTTTTGTGGTTGTTTTTTGTTTGTTTGGTTTATTAGGAATTAAAGGGACAGATGCTGTATTTGTTTACAGATTTTTTTTATCAGTATCATTGTTCATTTCAGTCATCGGGTCAGTTTGTCCACTCACAGTGGGCCAGTAGGACACCATTCGTCCTCCTTGGCTCTGTTTGTCTGCCGTCTCAGTCTCTCTCTCCATTTGTCCTCGTCTCTTGAGTCCGAGACAGGATGAAGTCAGAGTTGGCAGCAAAGCGCCGTGTCAGCCTAACTGGGACACTGGTCTCACGGTGACGGGACATCATCTTGATGGCATCGTTTACATAGAGAGTAACTACTGCTCCTCCATTTAATCTTAATTTGATTACTTAGAAATACTAACCGTAAACTCGTGACGTCCCATGACCTAGGTAGAGAGGACGGGTGATTGATGAGGATTATAAAAAATGGACATTTTTTGTGTCAGGACCTCTGGAGCAGTCAACACAGAGTAAAACTGGAGGTATACAGTACATACAGCAGAAAAGACTGAAGTGATGTCTGCATCGCGTCTCAGACTGGGGGAGACACGGACGCGGCCAAAACACGCACACCCAGAAGACAAGGACAAAGGAACAAGAGCAAAGGAGATGGGACAGTCTCCTAACAGGCCACCGTGATGGGACAAACGGGCCTTACAGGACAGACAACAGAGACACGCAACAGCACTGAACTGGAGTCACGCTAATTTATCCGCTAAACATCATCTTCCCGATAATCACATTCATATCACATTTACTTCCTGTGTTTTTCACAGCACCTGGAAGCTTTATTCTAAGGGCTTTTCTAAAATGTTCCTGCTGACTGTAGTTGATGGTGGTGGAAACAGAAGAACCTCCAGAGACTGGAGGAACCTTTTTTGTTTGTTTTTTCCTAGTCTTTAGTGTTATTCCCTTATTTACAGTTTCTTTGGATTAAATGTATTTTAGACTAAGGTAAATTCTTCATCAATTTATGAGGACAGATGCATTCAGACATAAAAGTCTGATAATGTGACTTGATGTTACTAATAACACTGGGTGGTGCAGCTCAGCCAGTCTAATTCATAAACTTAATTTGGCAGACTGACACAGTGTATCGACTGGCACATCACTGCCTGGCAGCTGACATCACTGTACGCTGTGTCCCCGTCATTGTGTGTGTGTGTGTGTGTGTGTGTGTGTGTGTGTGTGTGTGTGTGTGTGTGTGTGTGTGTGTGTGTGTGTGCCCCGTATCAATACAAGTAAATTGACCTTGATTGAAATGACTGGCTGCCAGTCTGTGTTTATTCAGGCAGCAGCAGATGACGGTTGGACACACACATTATTATTTGAAGCCAATCTTTCTTGACATAGTGTAGGCATGTATATATCTGTCCCATCTCTTTCTTGTCTACGCTGTAATGTCTCAGTCCACTTGATCTCAGTCCAGAATGATCTCTTTCAGAACCAACCCATCACACAGATCTTCACGGTGGTTATCTGCTCTAATCATTAGATACAGCACCGGCTCAGTCTCTTGGTTGATTTGTGAAGCACAGATATGAAAATGAAAATACTGTACTGCATAGTCCCACTTCTGTTAACGCATCAAAAACTAAAGTCTGTGTCATCTGATTTCTTAGTGACCCCCCCCCCAAGAACAAACTTTATAGCTTTCATTCGGAGTCTGCTTTCCACCCTGTCACTCTCTCTCCACATTAGCTGTTATCTGGCTGCAAAGCTCCGAGACACGTAGATCAATATAAACTGTGCAGGCGTGGGAGAACAGTGTCCTCTTTAATCTCTGACCACGAGATGAAGACAGGGAGCAGCAGAGAGGCAGGAGGAGAGAAAAGCGAGGGGGGGTGATTGGGACGATAGTGTTAAATTGGACACTGGACGTTTTCTGTACTATGTCAATGCTCTCCTTTACATTTAGATGATCTGCTGCAGCATCTGAATGTGGAACTGTACTGTATGGTCTTAACTGTCGGTGCTCGTGCTCAACTGTCATATGTTCTTCCAATCAGTTACAATGGAAACCAAACCAATCAAATCGCTTGCAGTGTTCAGAACAGTACTCAGGAACTGACTGAAGGATTCACATTGTTTCAGATTTAAATGCAGAAAAAGCTCCGAGTATGTGGTTTAATGTACTTTGAAGAGTCAAATGGACTTGACTTGAAATAAACATTTTAAAAATATAATATTAAAAATATTTTACAGTTTTCTTCTTATACTAAAAATAAACATAATAATCTGTGAAATGCAAGACTATCTGAGCCTGTGGACTTAAAATCATATTCATATAGCATATTCATATAAAAACGGTAGCAGGCTAATAAAACAGTCTATATGATTTCCCATATGACATTATCTGATGGAGGCAGAGACATCACCAACACACAAACCAACCAGCTGGTTCTGCCCCTTCAGTTTTAAACCCTAAACTCACACTCTGCAAACACTGAAAATGGAGCAGTCTTGCTATCAAATCACCATGACCTCATACTTATATGAATAATGTAAGTATGGGTGCGTTTGCATGTGTGCACAGAGACACAGTTACAAAACATGCATCTTTCAGCATCCAGTCTGCTTCCTGAGCATGTACTGTATGTGTGTGTGTTACATTCATGACTAACAGAGAGCGTGGGGGGTGGGGGGCGGGGCAGGGCAGACATGTAGATGCTGGTCTGATGCACACAGAGATAAGGACGTGGGCAAAATATCTGGCATAACACAATACAACACAACCAAGACCCACAGCATCTAAAATGAGCACGACGTCACACAGTCAACACAGTCATCAGTTTTTAATTGCATCTAGATTTCACCTTGAGCCATAATTACTTTCCGCTGACTGTTTTCTGCTGCCATCGTGGATTTTATTTCCCTCCAGTATCAGCATCAGGACCAGGATCCATAAGCTCACTGCATCATAACTGTTGACGAGAGAGAGTGGAGGTGGCAAGCTGCGACGTGATAAGTTAATGTTTGCTAACAACTGGTCACGGAGGGATGGGTCCCGTTCGCCATGTGACATCACAGAGGAGTGTGGATCACTCGGTCCTCTGTTCCATTTCTGGCTGCACTGATGCACTCTCTTCATTTTTCTATCGCAGCTCCTCCAGTCACACCCACAAACACATCCCCTCCCACTGCCGCTGTGCTGTGCAACCGCACTCTGTGCTCCATGTAGACAATGAAAGCACATGGAGCGAGTGGATTTAGGACACGTCCAAATCACGTTTTATGAGTGATGAGCGTTTCCCTGCATCACCTACAAAGAAAATGTCTATGGTCAGTTTCCTTTTTTGAGGATGCAAAAGAGGCTGCGTTTACTTTCATTTAAAGACCTTAAGTGTATGTTTTCCTTTCAGCTTCCACACCAGCTTTTCTCCTCCTTAATTCTAAAAGCCTTTCATTTCACATGTAATCGCAACACAATCTGCTTTGAAACTGAGACATACAGTTCATCACTGCACCAGTGTCATATAGCCCAGACGTCTATGAAATTACAACTAAAGCTCAGTGGCGTTTCTCTTTCAGGGGAGCTAATAATAAGCTTATTTAGAGAGGCATTAGCTCTCACGCATCAAGATCACCTTTTTTTCCCAGCACCCATGTCTCGTGACAGAGGGGATCAATAGCGAATCAATGAGCTAAAATGAGAGGTATTGAGTTAGCGGGACAGGAACAGATACTGATGGACGCGGCCTGTGGGACTGAGATAAATAAGAGGGAGAGGTGAAAACGATCAAGGGTTCGAGGGGGAGACAAAATCCTGTGTACTCTGCAGTCAGGTGTCAGGTATAAGGGAATGTGAAGCAGAAATAGTGATGTTACAGACACACAAACCACAAGTAAGTAGAGCCAGTTGTTGTAAACCAGAATTACAATAACTAAGCCCCTAAGCTGCTCAGTCTATGGAGTTCCCAATAATCACTGCGTTCAAGCTTCACTGCTCTGGCTGGTATCTACTCCCAGAGTCCACTGTGATCAATGTCAAACACAGCTGAACATTAAATGTTGACCCATATGAAGTGTTAATGCTCCTGCCTTCTTCCTTAGAGACACACACATGCGCAGTTGGACACACACACGCAGAGAGAGAGAGGGAGAGAAAGAGAGGGAGAGAGAGAGAGAGAAACACAAACTGACCTTCTGGATGGAACTTGCACCGTCAGCTTCCGACTTCGACTGCAGCCTGTGTTACAGCTAACAAATTAGAGAACCGCATGTTGCCATTCATTACTGCGTGTTGGAAAATGCTGCTCTCTGATGCATATTGATCACAAACAAAAATTAGCTGATCACTAGTCAGGTATTAGCTGTCGCATTAGCTGAGATTTATTTTCAGTGTAACAGGATGTAAATCACCATCTAAGGGCCGGAGGAACTACATACTGTGTTGAACTGCATGAACAACACAATCAGATATGCAGTATAGTTAAACTGGATTGGTTGAATTGTCCACTTTTGTTTTTGCCTCTTTAAGACTACCGAAAGGGTGGCGTTCAAACATTTAAGAAACCAGCTTACAGAACGCCCTCCTTTATCCAATTCATTGGGGTGCTAAACTGAAAAGGGTCTGCTGTCTGTTACAAATGCCCAATGGGCACCTGGAGCTTCAGCTCAGTCCTCGTTCCTATTTTACCGAACCTATTATTATTATGATTTAAATCCTATCTTTCTGGGCATTGCTTCAGGGGGCCGTCGTGAGAACAAACATCCTTTGCCCATCCACTCACCACAGGTGTTCAACAAGGCTCCGTGCCAGGGGCCTTCATCTTTATCATACACTAACCCACACGTCTCCAATATTTCAGCACACATGGCTTCTTATAATACTGCTTGACAGATGACACTCAACTATACCAGTCATTCTTGTTGATCCTAGTTAACCAAAACTAACTTCAGGTTATAGATCGTCTTTGACTCAGATATTTGAAACTCCCATCAGAAACAGAGCTATTGCTATGACAAAGGCAATGCTCTGCTTTCTAGTCTCTCTGAGAAGATTTGTTTTGGTTTTATTCTGCAAATCACTTTGTGTTACATTGTTTGTGTAAAAGAAAACTGACAGATTGAGCCCTGGATCAAATCACTGTGTTTTTTGGCTCACAAACGCCACACAACCTGGCTTACAGTGTGTTGATGAGTGTGAAAGACTTCTAAAACCCTACTGTCCACCCAGAGACACTGTTAGAGACCAGCAATCAAAGACCTGCAATTGGTCGATGACCAAAATCATGAGTAAAAAATAGTGGAACATACAGAAGGTGGACTGTGTGTCAGTTAGTTTAATTACAAAACTTGCAAGCCCTGCAAGTCTATTTAAAAGGTCTATTTACAGCTGGGAGGAGCGGAAGACAAGAAAGAAAGCTGTATCTCACAAACATGACATCAGTCACGATTATGACTGGCGTCTTTTTTGGCACAGTGAGTCAAACACTATGTGGCATTCTTAGTGTCTTAGTGAGTCTATCATTTCCCTTAATTTCAAGGGACTTCAGAACAACAAGCTATTAAGGACTTTAACAAAACAAAATGCCAAGGTAGCTAATAGAGCAGAGAAAACAATTATCAGGTCACATATATGTTGCCTATATATGTGACCTATAAGAACTTGTAAATCTCCCTTCTTGTTCTATAGAATATAGAATAAGTAAATGTTATTAAATTCTTAATGAAGTGTGCTGGCTTTATGTCCCAGTGTTATGATCTAGGCCTTGCTATTGTCAGCTGTCCAGCAGGTACTGGCTGAATCCAGGTGACCGATAGGTGGAGTGACATTGTGTACTTACAAGACATCACTGCTTTTCTTTACCCCTGTTTGTTTCTTTGTGTGATCTCATGAGTCATAACAGACAACGCTTGACTTTGTGGAGCCATACCCCTGTTGAGCCCACCTCCTGCAGCTGCTCCAGCTCCAGCCTCAGCGCCTCCTGCTCGGCCTCCAGCTCGGAGTACTGCTGCTTCAGCCTCTGGTTCTCCTCCAGAACCACCAGCCCGCACTCCGCCGCCCGGATCTTCTCGCGATTGGCCTCGGCCAGCTCCCGGCTTAGCCGCTCCACCTCCACCCGACACTCCTCCACCGTGTCGCCGCATCCTGCTCCTCCGGCAGCCATCGCCCCGCTCCCCTCCCTCTGCCCTCTCCTCCCTGCGTCGGACGAGCGCAGAGCCCCGCTGGAGGAGGGAGAGACCAGGCAGACAACACCGCACCCCCCCACCGCTTCTCCTCGGAGAGATCACGCTGCTGCTGTTGCTGCTCCTGCTGCTTTAAATCTCACGCGCTAAACAAACAAAAACAACAACAACAACAACAACAACAAAGAACAATCAGCATCCGCGAGGAGCCGCGCAGCGCTATCATGGTCTCCAGCCATGTGATGCTCTGAGTGATGCAGCTCCTCACCATCCGCTGCCCGCATCCCTCGTCCCTCCCTCTGCTCTCTGCTTTTTTTTTTTTTCCTTTTTTCTGCTTATTCACCGGCATCAGGACGCCATCATTGACGGCAGCCGTGAAGCAAGGCACCTTCCCCCTTCTCTGGATCCACATCCTGTCCCGGATCCACAGACCGGAGAACAGCTGTGACCTCACATATAGTCACAAACAGGATGGCAAAAGCCGGAAGCGCCCTCTGGAGAACACACCGATCAGTGTGGCTGAAAGTTTTACGCACTGATTTCTTTGTAAAAGAGTGATTGTAAACTTTAAACGTTTATACTCCACATAATTCCACATACTCATCCTCAGCCTTTATTCATATATTTTTTAATAAATTTTGGCCCTGTGACTAAACAAACATAAGTTTTATTTCATGATCTGATTCTTATGTATACCAGAGAAAGAAAATTCTTTATCCTGAATCAAATACAGTATTTAGACATTTTATCTGAAACATCAGGGGCATTAAACGAGTGAAATTAAATGTAGGTGCTGCAATTGATAATAAATAACTTTTCTATATTCTGTGTGCCAGTTTTATAGTATCATATCCTAATAGTGTGGTAGGGTGAAGTTTGGGTTATTGATTACTGATTATTGATTATAACTTGGGAATATTTATGGGAAGACTGTTACTGTGTCTAATTCCTCTCATCAGAGATAGGTCACTTTACAACCCTCCCTGTCCTGTCTAACAGTGAAACATAGTGAGATATGTTGCCTATACCAAGCAAAATCTGCCTATTAACTTCAATGTCTCAACTTTTGTTATGTTTCTATATGAACATAAATAATGTGGTGGTGGTGGTGGTGGGGGGGGGGGGGGGGGGGGGGGGGAAACATTTTGGGGGGGGGGGGGAGTGGAACATTTTCATGATTACTTATTGTTGATTTTACGCTAACATGCTGTAAAGTCTGAAAATGTCTGAAACAGCTCAGATGACTAGCAGAACCACTGTTGCTAGGCAACGCAATGCTTCTGGGAAACGTCAAGATTCAATGTATGGCTACGGGTTCCAGCCAAGGAAGTATCTGTACATCAGCACTAAGTCATGTAGAGTAAAGCAGAGTTCATATCTTTTCTGATAAAACTGTCTACATTCGCTCTGTATGGAGCGAGTGCTCCAAACAACACGTCATGTCAGGTATTAATGTCCTGCAGGGGGCGAAATACACAGGAGATGAGTTGGGTTATACCTCTCAGGCGGTACATAATTAAGTCAATAACCGTCTTCAAAATAAAAGTAAAAAAACCACAAAACTTTTAAAACGGTTTTATTGAAGTTTTTACAGTCGAGGTTTAAGATTACACAAAAAGGTCATACAATGTACCGTTTAGAGCCATCCCGTGGAGGGTCCGGTGAGGTGGAAGAGGGTTGTACATTTATTTTGAAAAAAACACGACAGACCGGAAGTCAGATTCTTGTCGTGGCTAGCGGAACACCGGCTCTATCATCGGTGTTGTAGCTGCGCCGCGTTGCACGTTGCTAGTCAGTTGCAATGTTGTAGCTATTAGCACGAGAGCCATTCTTTCGCTGGGAGGGAGACGTTACACATTTACGGAGTCAGTTCTCAGTCATTCATTGTAGATTTAGCAGCTAGCTACCGGCTAACGTAAATTACTCAACAAGACACTTGATAGCTTGCTGCCTTTCTATTACCCTGCTAGCTAATTAGCCGCTAGCGTTGTACCGCCTCCTCCCAAAGTACGAACCGTCTCCTGCCCGGCTGGTGGACCATGGCGATGAGGCAGACTCCGCTCACCTGCTCCGGTCACACCCGGCCTGTGGTTGACTTGGCCTTCAGTGGAATCACTCCATATGGCTACTTCCTCATCAGCGCCTGCAAAGGTGAGGGACGAAAAAAGTTTTTAATGTCAGACATTTTAATCGGTTCCAGGCCGACAGCTCAGCGCGCTCACTCTGCATCCTGTTGGGTTTTATAAACAGTTCAGCCCTGATATCCACAGGTGCTGTCTACCAGGTGTGTGTTATGTACGTTTTGCCAGTTTTTATTGACTGTAAAGTTATTTTAATGGTTTAAACCTTTCCCCAGAATAGCCGCTGTAAGATGTTGTGAAAATGCTAAGTCAGGCGTTAAAACGGCCTGACGCCTACTGTCATCTGCTGGTCCTCTGTCCTAAGATGCTAAGCTCTATGCCCTCCCTGCTTTTCTGTCACAGATGGCAAACCCATGTTGCGCCAGGGAGACACAGGGGACTGGATCGGAACGTTTCTGGGTCACAAAGGCGCTGTCTGGGGAGCCACTCTGAACACAGACGCTACCAAAGCAGCCACCGCCGCCGCTGACTTCACAGCGTGAGTGGACAGTCCAGTCCTGTGTAATACAATGTGGCCTGCATAACTAAAAGATAACAGGATATCAATGATGTGTACATTTCTACATATGCAAATGAAACACGATGACTAAAGTAGGAACATGGTTCGGATGAGTAAAAATGTGTGTATCTAGACTCCAGGGGATTCATCTTGGAGCGTTATGAATTTGTTAGCCAACTAGCTTTAGGCTTTATTCAAGTTTTCTCCGAGATTACAAATCTGATTCATGTCAAGAAAAACAGACACATTTATAGATCAACAGAAACCCAAACATACAGTGATAGGTGTAGTCAAGGTGTATTATATATAGAGAATAAATCATTATGATGACATTTCTATCGGGAAATCATTTGTAGTCATTACTTGCTTGAGGTCGTTGAGCAGCATACGTCAGACTGGATAACAAATGAGGTGGTGGATTTGGGTGATGAGCTTTTTTTGAAAGAAAAAGTAATCGTTGAGGTTTTTCTTTTATTACAACCTATTAGGAAACTAAACCCATCATTGAACCTAGGTCTATGTCCAGAGGTGGTTTGTTCTGTGATTGATGATTATGCCGCAAGCTCAGAGGAGCTTCACATAATTTTCCCCAGAACATAACTTTATCATGCCAATGTATTGTAATGTTGTCAGTTAACGGATGACCTCTACACTTTTCAGAAAAGTGTGGGATGCAGTCAGTGGAGATGAGGTGCTCACACTGGCACATAAACACATTGTCAAGTCTGTCACCTTTACTCAGGTCAGTGCACTGCAACGGTTGTTCATGAATCTTGATGTTATTTAATCTTTATTTCTCCTGCTGCCACTATTACTCATGTTATGTAGGTGATTCTGTTTTCATACTGTGTCTAATACTATGTAGACATATATTAGTAAACAAACAAATTAATTCTGTGGATGTAAGGAAACATTAATTATTCTGAAAATATCCTGTGCTCCCAAATGAGGGATTTTTCTAATTATCTTTTTATCTTTTAATTAAACACAAGTAATGACTAGAAACTGTCTAGTGTTCCTATACATGGTCTTTTGTGGTGAAGATGATGGCAGAGCATACATCATGGGCCTATTGCTATATACATGCAATGATTTTAATGGTATATGTTTCAGTCTAATTTTGCCTCAGTTTACCGGTGCCATCTGTTCCTCAGGACAGCAACTGTTTGCTGACTGGAGGAAATGATAAGCTGCTGCGGATCTATGATCTTAGTAACCCTGATGCAGGTAAGTGAACATTTTAAAGAAACAGGCCTAGATAGATGTAACAAAATTAAGAATTTGGTGTATTTAAATTAGGGGTACATACAACCCTGTCAAGCACTAACCATTTGTACTGCATCTTTTTTTGTCTTGGGTATTTGACTAAATAAACTTTGTCCTTCAGCACCACAGGAGATTGCAGGTCACACCTCAGCAATTAAAAAAGCTTTGTGGTGTAATGACGACAAGCAGATCCTCTCGGCCGCTGAGGATAAAACCATACGGTCAGTGAAGTGCCTTTTTGTAGTTTGAGTACAAATTTGCATAGTTTGTGTCTTTGTACTTGTATGTCAATGCTCTGACTTTTTGTCTGCGTCTTTGTCTGTGTAGGCTTTGGGACAGAAACTCAATGGAGGTGGTGAAAACACTGACTTTTGACATATCTGTGAGCAGCATGGAGTACATGGCTGATGGAGAGATTCTTGTCATTACTTATGGAAAGACAATCGCTTTCTACAATGCTTTGAGGTAAGCAACAAACCATTACAACTAGGCAGTATGACAGTCCTTGCTGAAGGTCTATTTAGTCCCAATTAGGACAAAAGAGAAGTCTGTCACCATATGGTGTCTTTAATGAAATGCAGATTTGCAAAGAAAGTTTTTATTGTCAAGATCTCCACAGTCACATAAATGAGATGACTAAGCGCAGATTAGGAGATGTAAAATAAGCATTATTAAATATAATTTGCAATCTAACATTGTTAATTTATTATGTTTAAGCCTGGAGCTGATCAAGACTGTAGAGGCCCCAGCTCCCATTAACTCAGCCTCCCTCCACCCAGAGAAGGACTTCTTTGTTGCTGGTGGAGAAGACTTCAAACTCTACAAATTTGACTACAGCACTAAGGAGGAGCTAGGTAAGGAGCAAAGACTTGATCCTCGTGTACATTTGTGCCCATGAACGATACGATACGATAGACTTAGTTGAGAAATTCACTTGTCATAGTAGTAGCAATAAAAAACAATGACACAATAAAAAGAATAGAAACTGAAACTAGAAAATTAGACAAAAGAGATTTAGGTTAACAAAAGATAAACCTAAAAAGATATAGACTATAAGCTATGCATATTATGTAGAGAGGGCTACTTGCATTATACACCGGGGGGGAAAATTAAATGTAGGGAAACAAATGAAGTGTATAAAAAAATATTGCACAATACAGATAGGACTGTATATAAATTTGACTAAGAAATATTATAGAAATGTAATATTGCACATGAGAATTGCATTGATGTGGTAGTAGGTGCAAGATAGCAGAGGTAGTATACATTAGAAGTTGTGGAGTCTGACAGCAATTGGTATGAATGAAAAATAAATGACCCGCACAGTCTCATGGTGAGGGGGTGAGAACCCACATAGTGGTAGATTGTAAATTCATCTGATACAGGGCACCGCCAGTAAAATCACAGCAGGGACTTTGTTGTAAAGATGATTTGCTGACAGCGGAGATTGACTAATGGAGCCCTTTGGTGATATTTCATAACGTTTTTTTAACATACTGTATAAAAATTAGATGTAAATAAATTAGTAGAGCAGTGATTCTGGCTAGAATCACTGTGTGTGAGCGTGCAAAGCTGTTTGTGGGTTGTGTTCATTTGTTTCTTGGAACAACTTTGTTGTCTATTTAAAGCTCACTTTCAAAAATTAGACTAAAAATGATGACTAGATATTTAAATGACGTGGTCAAAAATGTTTGAGCCTTTTTAACCCCATTCAGTAACGTTCCTGCCTTTCCTGTTTGCAGAGTCCTATAAAGGTCATTTTGGTCCAGTGCACTGTGTGCGGTTCAGTCCAGATGGTGAGCTGTACGCCAGTGGCTCTGAAGATGGCACCCTCCGACTGTGGCAGACAGCAGTGGGGAAAACCTATGGCCTGTGGAAGTGTGTCCTCCCTGGTAAAACCCCAGCACTAATTTATGTGCAGTTGTCATTGCTGTTCCCATAATATGGAATATGTCATAAAAATAATCTGGTGCATCCAGGATGAAATACAGGGGGTCCTCGAGTTACGACGGAGATCCGTTCCTGAGAATGTGTCGTAACCGAATTTCGACGTAAGTCGGAACATACATTCATATGTATGGTAGATACTAAGTTGTGCCACTAGATGTCGCTACAACACCACGCTAAAATAAAAGTTTATTATGGTGAATTGCCTTTTGTCCCTCTTGACACACTGTAGGGGTTGATATCGCGAGTGTAATGAGCATTTCCTTTAGATTTCTGATATCAACCTTGTAGACCCTGTGTTGTGAATAAACCTACGGTATTGCCACGATCACGAACCCATCTGTGTCCGTGTGCATCTCCTTACCGGCTGCCGCTGCACCCCCCGCCAGCCGTCCATTTCACATAAGTAAACACAACGCAGAGAAGCCTAGCTGTGGAGTTGTTGGAGAGCCGGCACCAACTAGTTCTCGTGCGAAGTCTGTACGTATTTACGGGGCAAACCGCTTAAGCCGAAACAAGGAAGTTCATGGGAGATGTGTCGTAACCACGAAAACGTCGTATCTCAAGACCGTCGTAACACGAGGACCCCCTGTATTACTGGTACTGTAAATTACACTAATGTATGGAATAAGTATACATGGTCATAAAAAGTAGTAAAAGGTATTCAGCTAATCAGCTGATGTCCACTGACCCACAGTTTCAGAAAGAACTGACAGTTATAACAATTCTAGTTGTTTCCTGTACAGGAATTATTTGTGGCCACGATATAATTGTCCATCTCATTTTGATTTTTAATTTTTTTTTAGTATTTCAAATTAGTAAAGTCAGATTTCAGTACAGAGCTATGCACAGCACATTGATCCACTCAGTCCCTGAGTGAATCAATTGGGCAGTCTTTTTGATTCTCCAATTCAGTCTTGTGCCAATCATGATCAATTACTGGGCATTTGTAATGCAGAACTGCTGCCATTGTTGGCAATGAAAGGAATTTCAAAGCTAAAAGACAAAAATTTAATAAGGCAGATTTAGAGAGCTGAATGGGAGGCTACAGATTAACATACAGTACGTGTCCTGCTGCCTTTGTGTGCCTGCATGGATTTAATAACCTCAAGGAGAAGCATTAGCCACATCAGGATCCTTTGCTTGTCACTTATATCACTGGTTTGTCAGCAATATTTTGGCATATCCAATTATTAGTATTCCCCCTAATTCATTCTGTTGTGTTATTTTTGTGTTACTCCTCAGAGGATCTGGCAGCAGAGAACTCTGAGCAGCTGTACACCTCGCCCCCTGAGATCAAAGCCTGAGGAGAGCACTATCTTTTGATACAGAATGCAAAGAAGAGAAAAAGAAGGAAAGGAGAAGACCTGAGAGGTGTTCCAGTTTGTTCTATCAGGCCCCAGGAAGGAGCAGAGTTGAGAGTGGGGAAATTATTTGGATATTATGACTGCCCTGTCTCTCATAGACCAACTATCTCTCACTCACTCGTACACTCACAGACACACACACAGACAGATTTTATGCAGTCCTACAGACAGTATGGGTAGGAGAGTAAAGCAGTAGAGCTGTGAATGTCTCTTGTTCATTGCTGCCTCCTTTCTCTCTGATCAGCCCAGTTTTGTCTGTCTAAACCTTTTGAACCTCCGATTCCCCCTGAACCCTAAATCCCTGCAGACAACATGATGCTGAGTTTGATTTTGGTTAAGAATTAAAGTAATTAATGGGCTGGACCAAGGCTTTTGTTTTCAGTTCATAGTTACAAGAATCCTGGTGATAGATGCACAGTTGTGTGCTAGAAGGTGCTTTCATTTCTTCAAAAATCTTGCTTTAAGTATTTGCTGCTGTTGTACTGGTTGAGTACATGTTTAATGTCTAAATAAAAGAAAACAAATGTCTAGTGACAAAGAGGAAAGGGAAGAACTGTCATTAGGCTTTTTCTTTTTGGGTTCTGTCTTCAGTTGTGTCCAGTGATTAAATAAACCAGTGCATTACAGTTTTATTTTTAAGTAATGCAAAAAGGCCGAATGGACTGGAGTCTTATTTGTTTTGTGGTTGTTAACAGCTGTTGGTAGATAGGCTCTGTGGCAATTTCACCGTACAATATAAAACACATACATAATAAAAGAAATATGTGTCAAAATAAAGCGACTGCATATTTAAGATAGTGGAGTAGATTCTGATTAAAAGAGCGTTTCTTGGAGACGTGACGTGAGGTCAAATTTCAGTAGTAGGCCGGCGTGTTTGTTCCACCAATGAGGAATCTCTTCCTCGCAATACGTGGCCAATGAGGGCTGGCCTCCATTGGGAGTCACTTCCGGTCGGGTCATCCTCATGGGTATCCACAGTTTCATCACCCCCCTACACCAGACTCCACCGAATGTAACTTTCACTTCTCTCTCTAGTGGTCTATGTAGAATGAAGACGCTAGTAAAACTATAGCGAGGACTTTTATTATTCTTTTTTTCTTCCCCAAGTTTTTGTTGAATCACAACCCTTTGCTATACCACTAGCATTTTCTCTTTCCAAATCGAGCCCAGCAAGAGGCGCTAGTTAGCCATTACTTTTAGCTCAACCGCCCCCTTCTGTGTAATCCACTCACCCCCCCTCCGTGTTAGCTAGCTAACTTAACTCCTGCGAACGGTCCCTCTGTCCCCCCGTCTACACGCCGACATGCCGGAGTACCTGGACGACCCGTCTGTCCTCACCAAAGACAAGCTGAAGAGCGAGCTGCTGGCCCACAGCGTGGAGCTTCCGAGCGCCAACGCCACCAAGGACGTGTATGTGCAGCTGTACCTGAAGAACCTCACCGCCCAGAACAAAAAACATGTCACGGCCACGACTTGGGACGGCTTCTCCAGCGACGAGGAGCTGCCGCCGCCCGTGGTCTCCAACAGAAGTCGCTCGTCCGGGAGGGTGCGTATTGTTTCGAGCCTCTTGAGTTCATGCTAAGTCCCTGTTTTATTTGGACAACGCTACGCAGACCAAATACTAAATACTTATCACCATTAACATGTAAACACTCTCTACACACTACTGTTGTTATTTATTTATTAACCGGTTTCTTTTAGGTTTATCCTTGTTACTCCCTAACATAGTGTCTAAGCATCCAAAACAGTAAAGTATTAATCAAGATAGTGTTTTTTTAATGTTAGAACATACTTCAAACTACTGTTTTTTTGTTCAACACGTGGCAAACCACAGCTGATCAATGATAGATAGATAGATAGATAGATAGATATACTTTATTGATCCCAAATTGGGAAATTACAGTGCAGCAACAGCAGGGCATGGAAACAAACTTACAAGCAATATAAAGAATAAAATAAAATAAAATAAAATAAAAAGTTATTAACAATATCAGATAAAAAAAAAATGAATCAGCCATTGTTGTTATTCCAGTCAGTTCGGAGTGATTTTATCACAAGCTTCCATCATGTACAGTTTTTGTCAAGGCACAATCTCAATAAATCACTGTTGCTTTCTGAACTAACGCTGAGGACACATGTTGAATTTCACTTTTTGTATTTCTCTTTTTATACATCGCTTTAAAGTTGCCCAGTCGATTACTTTTTCCTGCTTCCCTTGGTTGCTGATTTTGACATTCATTCACAGACGAATCCTGAATGAACCTGTAGACAAACCCCCAATACTTTGGTGCCGTTAACCTGATTCACAACTTTGAGCTTTAACTACATCCCTCTCCTTTAAAGGCATCAAACTGAAATTCAGTTCCAGCAGACTGGAGCTGCATCTTCATTGTTGTTGTTAGTAATAACAAAACTACAGTAGCCATAAATGTGTCTACTGATCAAAACGGGTTTGAGCGTAGTTGGATCTACCGGATAAACCGGGTGGGGTGTCTGTCCCCTCGGTGGCTCGCTCAGTCACTTGCTCTTTGACGTGGTAATTTAATCAGTTTGTGTTGAGGGGATAAATAGAAACATGGCGCTACCTGTTGCTGCACGAACCAAAACCCCGCCCAGATACAGAAACTGTTGTTGCACGTGTGAAGAATCCTGTTGTTTTTTGAATGACTGTACAAGACCTTCTCTTCCCTTCAATTTCAAGTTGTCATGTTGGGTGCTGGGTGTTACTTATTCAGCATTCCACACTTGTTTTAATGATGATAACCCCGTTGCAGCCAGTGACTGCCTTCATTCTTCAGATCCTTCTCACACAGTTTGAGGGATCTCTAGTAGTAAAAGTAGTGCCTCAGATAATTAATAATTTCAGAAGAGGATTAATAGAAGGGAATGAGTGTATCGCCAATGCAGTGTGAAATCATTAGCTACTCAGTGGTCACAGGATCTCTGTATTAATAAATGTGAGCTTTGTATCACCTGTTCTTCAGTGCAGGTTTAGCTGTGCACAGTAACAGGTGTGCGGCAGAACGTGTCTGCTCTGGTCTGTATACTCAGACTAAACAAATGGTGTGAGCAAAACAAAGGTGGTGAATGAGAAATCACATGTCAGACATGTGGGAGGTGACACTGAACATGTTTATGTCATTCATATTAGTGTAGGCTGCAAATTTTCTTAATCAGTGGAGATTTAGATTCATGTCAATCCCTCTGTGAACTGACTTTATGAAAATATTCCTTTGGTCAGAAAAAGTTAATCTGACTGTTAACTTCAAGCAGTAGCGGCTCTGTTGGTGTGCATTGTGCAATGCAAGCTGCAGAATGACTCTCAACCATCATTAGTTCTCAAATGTTTAATGTTAGCATCACTCAGAAGCCAAGTCTCACCTGTTGATTGAGCACTGTTGTGTATGCGTGTATATTCATGCGTGTGCTGAGAGGAGATGCACTGACCTTGCTTGTTCAAACAATGGCAGGTCCACACCCCACCATACACATACACTTTTATTTTAATGACTGTTATTCTTAACTTGAGTTTTAATTTGAACTTTCATAAACTTTATTTATTGATAGAAGTTCCGTGCTTTGTGTTACTTCATAAACAGTAATACAAAGCAAAATACTAAGATGTGTTGAATTTGTTGGTGCTGCAGATAGTTCACTTATGGTTATATAGTGGTGCTTTTTCTCTTGTCTCAGTGTTTGACCACTACTGACAGGGGTTGGCATAAACATATGAGTAGACAATAAACAGGGTTGATTAAGAAACAGCAAATATTTGACATGCATTGTTGGAAAACAAAATAGGCTGTGATGTTTCAGGCTCGTAAATGGGACTATCTGCTGTTTTTCTCTGTGGGGAACGCGATGATTAAAATTACATTTTAGTCTGCTGATCAAAAAGCACGGATCAATTTGTTGTTGATGAGCTGTTTCTAAAACCCGATTGTGAGTTTGCTCGATGTTTGGACATTAAAAAGGGTGGGGGGTAGGGGGCCTTATCATGAGAGAGTAAAGATTTTCAAACGAAATCTCCAGTTACCTCCAAGTAGCTGCGCCTTGGAGGAGCAATATCCATAACTACATCTGCAGGTGCGGCACAGGAATCCCCTATGAAATGACTAGTTTCGATATCAACCTGAAGGCAGAGTGGAGAACAGCTTACCTTCAGGTTAGACAGTTCACACTGGTCCCAGATTCAGAAAAACCTGTTGTGGAGCTGGGGGATAGTGAGTGGCTGTGTGGTGGGATTTGGCCTCCATGGTGAACATTACTAAGTCCTAGTCAGAGTTTAAAATCAAATCCCAATGTCCTAATCAGCTTAGAGATTTTAAATAATTTAAAGCTAAAGTAAAACTGCAGCAATACAACCAGAGTATCACTGTATTTTCCTAATGTGCAGTAACAATTTTCTGAAATGTGTCTGAATATGCGAGTGAGTGAGCAGAACGCCATCAGGCATTTTGAGTTTTCGGGACACTGAGAGTAAACAAAACAAACAGAACATATTGATGAAGCTGTTTTAGGTGGAACCACATACGCACGTCAACATTTAACATGTAGTCACTGAGCTAAAAAAAAAGCAAGATACATCTGCTTTAAATGTATGTACATCGAGGAATTTCACTTTGACGTGTTGCACATTTAAGTTTGTTGTGAGCAGTTATTTTCATAATTACCGCACACGTGCATGTGTGTGTGGCGGATGTCATATAAATAACATCAGACATCAGTGGTGTGTGGTTGAAAAGGCAAGGGCTGCGGTAAGACGCAGCCTGTGTGTAATTAGTTTGTTCTTTGTTTTGTGAGGTACTGTAGTATTGTAGTCTTGAGGTTGTTTATCTTGAATACTGGCGAACACATGCCTGAGTGATTATAGGCTGCTTGTGAGAGATGCAGGTGGAAGTGAGCATGCAGGACCATAGAGTCATTCCTGGCATTTCTGAAATACCAAAAGACTTTTTCAAATGAACCTTAAAGGCTGAAATACTTTGGTTTTGTAGTGTTTTGTACTGAACTGAAAGGATGTAGAAGAATTAGCTGTAAAGCATGAAGACTGGGTAATTCAAGCAGTTGTTATGGTTTATCTTCGAGTGTAGTTTGGCTAACCGCACACTCTATTTGTACCCAACCAGGCGGTGAGTTACATCGTCCGGCCACAGGTCCTGGCATGTCTCACCAGGAAAACTACTCCACGCTCACTTCGGTGAGGAATTGCAAAGGAAAGTGTGAATGTGTTTGTAGTGAGTTTACTACACAGAGCTGTGGACCAAGCCAAACTGTGAGCTCAGAGTTCAGTTATGCCTTTAACAGCCAGGGTGTGGTCTGAAGAAGAGGGAGTACAGGCTCCATTTTCCCTCCTTTTTTCTTTCTCTCCCGGTCTGTGGAGCGCAGGCGCTGTGATTATGAAACATCATGGCTCCCATCCAGACCAAACCCTGCTCAGGGGCCAGTGAGAGCCAGACGCTGAGAGATATAACCTCTCTGTCTGCATGTCTCACGTTTGTTACATGCTGTGAGCCGTGGCAGTGACTTGCATTCCTCACATTCTCTATGTCCTGTCCATGTCTCACACTGATTATTAAAGGGAACATCTGTACTGCAAATACACATAAAGCTCAGGCCCTTGTAAGTGATGCAGTTATGTATTATTTTTTTCTGAACTGTTTTGTATATGTTGGGCTAAAATATACATGTCGTGCTTAAACTGTTGTTCATTTTGTATTGAAAATACATTTTGCATTGGCAATGTGTTGAACCAGAAATGTGACTTTTAAGCATTTTATTTTTGAAATCACTTCACACAGCATTGATCTGTTACTGAACTTATTCAGGAGTGAATCAAATGGGACCAGTAGATCAGCTCTGGTAGTCATGTGCTGTCACTGCCCTGCAGTCCATGTCCGACTGTGTTGTGGATTATATCGGATGATTATTATGTGGCTCTGTACACCGAAACTCTGTTCAGTTCCTCTTTTACTGAAATACCATTCTGTCGTTTGAAACATGAGTACCTTTTTATATAGTCACATCACGCTCCAGCAGATACTTCATGCAGGCACACTGAATTTACATGGAGGCAGACCCTCAACGGGCCTAAAGGGTAGAGACCCAGGGCTTAATTTCAGAGGCCTTTGGCTTCAAACAGAGTCATTTCCTGTAGGCTGGTGTGTGAGGGTTGGGTTGTTATTTACTCTTTGGGAACCAAAGTGACTGGAATGCACAGAAAGTGCCACTTGTTTCCCCTCATCTCTAGGCTTTATAAAGCTGAAGGAAAGATGTGTTTCCAGTTATATATTATGATCTGAAGTTAACATTTACAGATAAGACGTGACAATAAAGCAGCTGTGGAATCCTCTTAAAAATGTTAAAACCTGTGCACTTCCTGTGTCTTGAAAGACACAGGAAGGGTTATAAAGAGCTATGCTGTTTACGAAAACTGATTTTTAATAAGTTTGTTTGTGAGAGTGCATGAAAGCTCAAAAAACATGGCCTTCCTTTAAAAGAGAATTACCGTAGACAGTTACAAGCACAAGTTCACTAAAAGCTGGCTAGTATTAGACTGTGTACACTATGTGCTTACTCTGCAGTGTGTGACTTTTGACAACATAGTGACAGCAATCAAATTAAACATCGTTATTGTGCATGATTTAGAAGTAATGATGTCAACATCCGATGTTAATGTTATTGTTACACCATATAGTGAATGTTATAGAGAATTACAAAAGCTTACGGAATTGGAAAACAACAAGCTAATGGCACATACTCGTCAGTTCAGTCTCTTCCACTTTCCCTACGCAAATACGATTTGTCCTGGACAAGCCCATGTGTTAAGTCCTGCTAGTAAGCATGGACATGCACAAACTGAGACATAGCAGTGCTTCATATGTGAATTTAGTGTTGTCTTAGCAAGCACTGCACAAATAGCCCACACCCAGAAACTCACTCTCTCTCTCTCGTCTGATCTTTTGATGTCACCTCTTGTTTACATTACCTAAGGACAAAAAGAAATCTATTGCAGTCCCCGATCTGACCCTGATGAGTTTCCATTGTAGGAGTAGGGGTCATTATTCTTCAACTAACTGGGTATCGTCCTCCTCCAGAAAGCCACCAGAAAAACGGATAAGGTCCAGCCAGACGAGATAGATGTGACCATGTTGACTGACCAAGACTTGAGAAATGAGCTGCTCAAGCAAGGTGTGGACGTGGGGCCGATTGTAGGTGAGTGTGCACTTAAGTAGAATCAGCAGCAAAGACAGTGTGCTGTCGACATGCTCATACACACATGTGCGCACACACACACACACACACACACACGCAGACCCTCCTGCTAGCAGCCTCAAACAGAGAGTTTACTAAATTATACAGACGTGTGGATATTTAAGAGTATTCATCAGTCATCTGCAATGAACAGTAGCCAGTCGCAGGTGGAGTAGGGGCCGGCCTTTACAGAAAGCAGTTAACTAATATTGTAATACGTATATTGACATGGACTTGATCATTTTTCTCCAGCAACCACCCGTGCGCTCTATGAGAAGAAGCTCCAGAAGCTGCTGGATAATGGTCCTATGCAGCCTCCAGTGCCATTGCCGGTTCTTACTGAAATACAGGTCAACCACAATGGTCACTCCGAATCAGACCTCTACAGTGACAAGGAGGATGGTATGAACATTTGACTTTGTTGTTCAGTGGTTGTTGCCAAACAGCTTTTACAACCCCACCACCTTCAGACACACAGCACTTGATGGTGGTGAAAACTGCTAAAATGCTAATTATTATTATTATTATGCAATGTCAATATTTTTTAAAATGACCCCTCACTGTAAAAGAGTGGTGAAATTTTATCATGATATGGAAGATGACCAATGCATTGCTTTGAAATAAAATGTGTAATATGTAGTGTGTTACTCCCTGTTTTGGATGTTGTTGCTCTCAAATTCTGCATTTACTGTATATACATTCACTAAACATAACTTTACTCTTTTATATATTTTTTTCTTAAGATTTTGGCCTTCACTGGTTATATTTATTCACATTCCATAAAATCAGTATAGAGAATGAATAGAGCCATCAGTTTTTCATCTCTAAAAGATTTGTTTTTGATGGTGTGTTGTGTCAGAAGTGACAGCCGCGCCAGAGCCAGAGCCAGAGCCAGAGCCAGAGCCTTTGGCAGAGCCTGAACCAGCTCCAGTGGTGGAGAGAACAGTGAGGAGTCGAGGGAAGACGCCTGTCACCACCCGTACCCGCAGCAGCCAACACCACACCGTAAGACACAACCTTCATACTTCACTTAAACTTCCTTTTGTCACAATTTTATGTCATAGTGGTATTAATGGTATTATTAGTTAAAGATTTTATTCCAACTCTGGAGCAAACTAAACTAGACCAATACTTTCTAAATAGTCATAAGAAATAACCATTAAGTGTTTTTGCTCCAGTTCTCAGGAGTTTGGTTGTGATGTCACAGCAGAGCAAACCAACAGTAGGATTTTGTAAGAATAGATTTGTGATTTTTAACATGACATTTTTGTAAAGGACAAATCATTTTACTCGTCTGAAGTAGCTATCAGAAAACAGAGCTGCTATGGAGACACTCGTGTGGGGCATAAAGCAGGTAGGATCTGGATTGGGTTATATGGTTTCCTCTGACACCAGCAGAGGAAGCTTGTTTTCATTTTACTGGAGCACAGTTAACGCCCAGCCTAGTGAGTGCCTCTAGGTTCAGTGTACAAGTGATGCTTGTTGCATGTCTTACTCAAAGCACATGATGTGGATTAGCTGCTGCCATGCACATGCTGGATGCTTGGACTTTCCTGGATGTTTAAGCAACCAGCAGTCTGTTTTACTGCTCCACACTTAAATTTCTCCTTGTCCGTCCAGTTAATATAACTGTTTCTTACCTCCATTTGTTTTTAGTTTTCTCCTTTGTCATTTTTGGCATTCACATTATTGTTGTAATACTTGAATCGTGACAATTAATTAAACTGCAAAAACGTATACAGGGGGTCCTCGAGTTACGTCGGTCGCGAATTACGTTGTTTTCGTAGTTACGACACATCTCCCGTGAACTTTCCTTGTTTCGGATTAAGCGGTTTGCCCCGTAAGTACGTACAGACTTCACACGAGAACGAGTTGCTGAGCGCTCGCTCTGTCTCTCAGCGCTGCAGAGAGACAGAGAGACGTGCTGCAGAGCCTGCCGGCACCTCCACAGCTGTGTTTACTTATGTGAAATGGCCGGCGGCCGGCAGGGGAAGGGGGGGGGGATGCTCATTACACTCGTGATCTCAACCCCTACGGTGTGTCAAGAGGGACAAGAGGGACAAAAGGCAATTCACCATAATAAACTCTTATTTTAGCGTGGTGTTATAGCGACATCTGGTGGCACAATGTATGCACAATGGCACAATGAATGTATGGTCCGATTTACGTCGAAATTCGCTTACGACACATTCTCAGGAACGGAGCTCCGACGTAACTCGAGGACCCCCTGTATTCTTAAAGAAATAGTAGTCGGAATTGTAATACTAGTGTGAATCCGTGATCTCCACTATCATATACCGTATGTGTCATCCAGTGTTACGTAATTTGTGTCTAGTTTGAGCAGCTCCACCTGCTGTTCAGATGGTGAACATTCACCTGAATAGGCGTCAAGTAATGAGAGGCATGAGAAAACTAGTGGGCTGCCAATAACAACAATTGGATAAGAGATGTGTGTGTGTACGTGTACTTGTAGTTGTATCTTTATGAACACTGCTTTGAGTATAGTGCTTATGTAGTGAGCACACTTTTTCGATCCTATTAAGGGTTAGGATTCAATTAGGTTGAGGTTAGGATTACGGTTGCTAAGCCAGATGTACAAGTGTGAGGGATACATTGTTTGTGTCTTCATGCTTATTTCAAAAAAGCATGTAGCTAAAGTGAAAGTAGTTTAAAATATTTTTTTAAGCTGAAACAACCTTTGCTGTGATTCTTTGAGCTCTGGTTGGACATTCTTCCTAGAGTTTTGCTTCTATACTGAGTAACCGTACAAGAAATGCATTGATTAAGGAGGTGACCAAGAAACAAATTGACACTGAACAGAGATTATGGCATCCTTTGCAGAGATGTAGGAATTTGCTCTCAGATGCATTCAGTCACGTCATTCAGGTCATTTTGGTTGAGTGGTTGTTCATGTGAAATACATAACTGATGCATTTTGGGCCATCTATGAGGCTGGTACAATGGGACTTTAAAACAATAATTTTCATTCATCTTTTTCATTCCCAAGATGACAAAAAAGACTCAGGCATGATAATTATTTCTAATTTAGCTTTCTTTCTTTCTTTCTTTCTTTCTTTTTTTCTTTCTTTCTTTCTTTCTCAGTTTTTATACATCTGTCACATTCTGTTCTCTTGTCAGCATATACCTGTGGTCTTTGTGTCACAACAGCTAGTGCCTGAGTATATCAGGCTTGTAATGAGAGATCCTGTCCAGTTAGAGTCTAAAGGAGAGACTCATCACAAGCCCGACGGTCCATCTCAAACTGAAGCTCACTCCACTTCATCCAGACATGTTCAGGTAGCTCCAGGTTATATCAGGCTATTTGTTTCTCTCATGTGCATGGACTCGCAGGCCTGTTGGTTCCAGTGATTGTTGATATGTTCTGAAGATAAGTGCTTCCCCTTCAGGGGTATTCTGTCACTTGTCATCTTGTCTGAAACTGCACCCATGGGCATGTGTAGGTAAAACACACAGTCACAAGGCTAAAAATCACAAGTGGGTCACCTTTCATTTGCTTCTTGGTGTTGAGCAGTCATGTTGAACATTTGGGCTGAACTTTTGGGCAAATGACCAGTTTGTCAGTAATTTCTTTTTGTTTAAAGTTCATATCAAAAATTAATTCATCTGTGTTACGTTCACGTCAAAGAGTCTCCCTGAAGGACACAGTCCTCGACCAGCTGCCAACCCTTCAACTCAAGTCAACAATGTCACCTTTAGCCCAATGTGTCGCATCTCACCCATTCGCAGTCAGGACCCTCCGTGGACTGCATCAGACCAGATGGGACGTAAACCCAGCAGTGTGACTGCAGCAGGGGTATTGCTCTACTCATTTTTCTGTGGCTTCTACTCTTTTGCTCCCTTTTTAACCTATCCATCATTCCTGCTCTCATCTCAGTGACTCAATAAAGTGGAGCTGAAACTCTCCGACTCTATAGTTCATAATAAGTAGTCACAATGAATGGGTGGATTGTGTGTCTGTGAGTGCAGCTGTTAAGGGCTCTTGTGGGGACAGTTTTGTAACAGCTGAACTGTTGGTTGGTTGGTTGTACATTCATGACACACAGTCACACACACTGTCTGTGAGCAGGACTGTGGCTCTCCAGACATCTCTCTGTATAAAAGGAGACAGCAGAAAATCCCCAGCTTTCTGTCCATGTGCAGCCCTGTGAGGACACACAAATACACGTCCACACTGTCAGAGGATGTGTTAGTGAGACAGGTAGGCTGCTGCAATGCACAGCGTTTGCTGTGTCAGGCTCACAACGTGGTTCAGTAGTAAACATGGTGGTGGCTCCAGCCTTTTTATTTGGAGTGGTCACGTGGTGACAGATGTGTAATGTCAGGCAGGGGGCACTCTACTGGCTTAGACATCCACCTGTTGGGGACTCATGAGTGGTAATGTTGGTAATTGTCCCTATGCACCCAAATCCATTAGAAAATATATGTAAACGAACCAATATGCAAATGTGAATCAGTGGGCTTTGCTTTTTAATGAATAGTCACAATTCTGTAGGTGGAGAAGATCACAGCCAGTGATCAAAACCCAAAAGTGGAGGAGAAAGATGTTCTGAAGGAGCTGTTTCCCAGTGACCTTAACAGTCCAACCGGAATCACGTAAGTAACTGTTTTTCTTTTCATTTAGTCTTTTATTGTCTTTTATTGTCTAAGGCAATGATTGTTTAATTAACTAATTTAGTCCTGAAGTATGGCATCCACTGTCAAAGCAGCATTATAAAAGCAGCAAATCACCTCACTTGAAAATGAGAGTGGCTGAATGGAAACAGAAATGTAGTCTCTCAAACAGCCTTAACTAAAATCTTTGTCTCTTGCAGCGCCACCTGTCGGAGACCTATCCGAGGAGCTGCCGGTCGCCCAGTGAAGTCCAGTGACCTGTGGAACAACGAAAATGGCATCTTCTCCCCAAAAATCACCAAAACCAGCAGATCCTCATCCTCCTACACAGAGAGCCACATTGTCAACAAAGTGTATAGTCTGCCCCCCACCACCTCCTCCACTTCGGCCAGACTTCTGTCTGCAGCACCTCCTACTGGTCAGACCAAAGCAGTGCGTCGTGGGAAGTCTCTGTGGATTAAGCTGTTCCTGCTGGCCATCGTGGCTGTTTTCCTGTTCTTGGTTTATCAGGCCATGGAGACCGACATCATCAGCCCCTTTTTAACTTCGGAGCAGCAGGGGGCAAGTGGCAGCACAGCATAAAGAGAGCACGTTGTCTGATGGGAAAGAGGCTGACCTGCTTCTTTGTTTTGCATTTTTTTAAAAGTGTGAATCTGCATTGTAGCCATTCTGTAAACAGGTGCTGTGAAGTTACCTCTTGATATCATCCCCAGTCAGTCATCAAGTTGTTTTTGTGTCTTTTTTTTTTCTTCAAGTTTTCACTGAATCCATACAGAGAAGTGATGTAGCCATTTCAGAGACACTTTTAAGGATCTCCGTGACATGTGAAAGGACAGTATGCATCTGCACTCATTCTATTGATCCACCTTTGACCCATGACCTCACCGTTTGTGAGGTTCCAACAAAGCCAGTCACTGGTCAATCTTTGAAATTCCTTTTAATTGCGTGTGTGTGCGTGTGCGTCTGTGTTTGATATTTTTGAAAGATCTCTTTTTCATTTCGTGCCTCTGATTCTGTCTCTGTTTGTCATTAAAAGCCTTAAAGATGGAATTTTAATCTGCAGTGTTGTTTTGTACTTGACCATTGTTGGTAATGGGAAGTGGAGGCTTATTATCATATTCCAAATGCTTCTACATCTTCTTAAACCCTGCACAAATATTTTCTTAATAGTCTCATAATAAAATTGCATGTCCCAGTGTATTCTGCTTAATTATGTATTCATTGTCACAAATATTATTAATCTGTTCAATAAACTATTATGATGTTAGAATAGCTGGAAGGGTATTTTATTAATTCAAAAGCAATTGTGCATTTGTACTGTTGAAAAAATATATAATTTGACATACTGTAAGTAAAGTAATTGTCCTCGAAATCTTTTACAAGCATTTATAATGTAATATGACTGGTTAAGTAAAATACTGTTACAGGGTTCAGTGCCTTTAACTTGGCATGTGCATTATGTGTGTCTGTGGGGGCTTTTCCTGTCATCCGCTTTTTACCTGAACAGGAATAGAAGCAGCAGCAAACAAGTGGAGCTTAATCCAACTAACTTTCCCATCACAGTTTGTCATTAAATCTAATTGCACACATCCCTTTTCTTATTAACTGAACGTGACATGCGCGCATTCATTCATTCATTCATTCATTCATTCATTTATCTGAGTGTGGGAAACAAAACAGAACTACTATTTTTCACTTAAG
The DNA here is from genome assembly GCA_016785345.1 of Trinectes maculatus. Taxonomy (NCBI): domain Eukaryota; kingdom Metazoa; phylum Chordata; class Actinopteri; order Pleuronectiformes; family Achiridae; genus Trinectes; species Trinectes maculatus. Next base: position 165,137 of record JAFBJQ010003215.1, read on the forward strand.
TTCCAACACGCTCCGCCCAATGCCACAGGCTAACGCTGTGATTGGATTAGAGGTTTTGACTGACAGCTTTGATGCGTACTGAAAGGACAGAGAACCGCACGGACCCGCCCAAGACTACTCGGTGACGTCATGAAAGGACAAATAGATATACCGCGAGGTCATCCGATCTCTCCGAGCGGCCGGTAACAGCTACGCTGAGGCGCCATCTTAAGACACAGACAAAGTGAGTACCGTTATTCTTTTAAAATAGTAAGTATGGAAATTTTTATGATGACCTCTTACTCAGCGTCATGTTTGTACGCAAACGTGTCTAATGAGACGTTTTGTTTACCTCGACTTGCTATTTTTCTGTTAAGTAAACGTCCACCTTGAAGCGACTGAGTTAGCACAGCACGGAAGCATTCTACCATGAGGATATAAACGAACAGGACAAAATGCTGCATTGATTTGTGAAAATACATTTAAGATGTGCTATTCGTGTGGTCAACGACTATATAACTTGTACAAAACTTTATATGACTTTGTGTAGTTCAGCATTGTGACCATTCATTGAGTTTAGCATTTCCTGCTCACGGTCATTCTGACACTGGCAACGGCTAACGCGCACGTGACATTGCACGCACGAGTTCAGGTGTTGCTGTGTGTGTGAATATATGTGTGTGTGAGAGAGTCAGTATATTGTGTTACCAGTCACTGCTAGCCAGCCCGAGCTAGCACTCGGCTAACTAGTTGCTCACTGTATCGCAGCACCGCCAGCAGGCAGGACATCACCATGTTCCCGAGCTCTCTGACCCAGCTGGGCCGGGCCAACCCGTTCAGCGCTCCCCTGTTCACCCTCCAGAAAGTGGAAGAACCCCAGCAGAGCCTCCATGCACAGAGGACCCGTAGATTGGCAGCAGCCGCTGTCGCGGAAGGTAACAACGGCATAGAGCCCACAGACTATCAACAGGGCTAATGTTAGCTGCTTTTGCATAGCCTTTGCCAGGTTCTCCCAGGTGTGGCTAAACATCTTTTTCCAGTACACCGTAACATATTTATTGTACATTTTACAGTGTGTGCGCAGTGTGGGCATACATGCAACTAATGTGTAGATGTTAGTACAGATGGATGTGATAGTAGGGGACAAATAGCTGCTAGGCCGCAGCAGCACGCAGTAGGGCCTTGGAGGACAAGGAAGGGCAAAGCAGTTTTTGCCCTTGGACTGTGGTAAACTGTATTTGGTTTTGCGCACTTCGTTTCGGGCACTGGATTTAAGAATAAGTAAGGTATTTTAGTGTTGAATCGGTGATTAAGTTACATAAGTGGTACGACGCACACGTGCGACCCCAGGCTCCTGGATGATAAAGAACAAACTGTCCCGGTATGAACGTCTATGATGCGTTGTAAAATAATTATTCTAGTGTCAAACAACAATGACTTTAACAGGTTCGGCAGTATCTGAAATTCACCTTGATGTTGAAAGGTTATCAGCTAACTCCGTATCCATGCCAGTCAAGTCCTCTGCTACAAGTGTCAAACTTTTTAACCTCCATTTGGAAGGACAGTCTCTAGGCAGGCATTTGTATGTGAGACAGTATTTTTGTTTTGTAATAGTTTGAGTTTAGGGACAACTACTGCGGGGAAAAGGGGCAGTCTATGGCCTGAAGTCTACACATCTGTTTCAAATGCCCCACTTTAAAATTCAGCAGTCACCTTGGCCACTTGGGTGTGGATCCATGTTGGTAAGACATCTGTTGAGTCATGCAAGCTTTGTTGTCAAACTGAAATCTGTTGCTGTTCATTTCAAGTTCTATTTTGTAATGACTTGTCCTGTTAAATTCGTTGTTTTCTTATTGCAATTTAAGGATTGTCAGACATCAAGGTAGACTGAATGTCAGTCATAACTAGCTAGTTACTTAAACTTTTTTACTTTGCTAAACTTTTTTAGCATCAAAATGCCATGTCTTTAAATTATACCTGTGTTTCTTCAGAGGGTGACAGTTGTGAGTTCGGGTCTCAGAAGTATTTCATCCTGTGTGGCTTTGGTGGGATTGTGAGCTGTGGCACCACGCACACAGCTGTCGTTCCCCTTGACCTGGTCAAATGCAGAATGCAGGTCTGTCTTAATGGCTCAGAGCCATTTTTAATAACGCCATACCCGCCTGTCCTTAACTGTTTGAGTCTTTTTTTTTTGAAACACCAATTTGCATGGGAGAAATTGCGGCAGCCCTCATGTTTAGTCATTTGTGTTGATTTCCATCATTCAAAACGGTTGGAGTGATCATAACATTGTTGCACGATTCTGCACCAGTGTTCCTGTGTGTTAAATAGTTTCTGCCCACCTTGTCACCCCTCGCCTGCATTCAGTCAACAATAGAAGATCCGTGTAGGTGAAAGCTAGACCTGAGAGAGACTGTCCTGAATGGCTGTTGTTATTTGACACAGTGTGGATTGCCTGATTGACGGGGCTGCCTTAGAACAGGTAGCCATTGATTGTTAATTAACAAATGACTGATTAACTTTGATCTGTCAGGTAAGTATATCTGTTAGAAAATCTAATAATAATAAAATGCATCAAAATCATGATGAAGTAGTTGTTTCAGTGAGAAAAGTAACATAATACTTATATGATGTGTTTATCCCAGTTACAAGTATGTTTCTGATTTATTGGATATTTTGACAGTGATGTTTTGCATTTTTAGCCAGTTAACTAAATTATGGCGACTGGCCCATCTTGGTCCTCAAAAATTCATACTAAAATCATATGTGTACACTGTTTTTTGTGTGATCTTAATAAATGGTGGCATGTAAGTGGCAGAGTCTTCAATAAGGGACGGGTCTTGGCACTGTCCTCAGGAGAGGTTGAGTAATTTTTTTACAGTGACAACTCCTCCATTATTTGGCTCTGGTTTGGTGATGATTTTTGTTCTGTCTCGCATGTGACCCTGCATGTTGCATGTATGTTGTGTGTCCCCTCCCTTCTGCAACAGAGGATGTTAGCTGCGCGTTTGGCTCCTCAAAGTACTATGCCCTGTGTGGGTTTGGGGGTATCCTGAGCTGCGGTATCACACACACAGCAGTGGTGCCCCTCGACCTTGTCAAGTGTCGCCTGCAGGTTTGTATGGAAGCTGAACCTCATAATGGAAACAAATATTTAGCAGCTCAACCAAAATTTTTAGACTTAGCATTAGTTTGTTGCCCAAAGTAAAGCGCTACAGCGTCATCATAACATTGTTTTTATTTAACACCTAATTTGTTGTACTGTTTCACAAGGATGAAATAGTTATACTGGTGCATTTTTGATTCTGCTCATATGAGCACACTATAGTACACATTCATTTACTTTGAGTGAACATAAAATAAAATTATGGCAACACATCTGCTTCTTCTCATGATCTGTGGTGTTTGTATATGTTAGGATTTGGAAAAAAAAAGAGCAACGGAAGTGGAACAATGGTGAACATGCTGACCTTATGTAGTATGCTTACTGTAGTGTCTTTTCTCAGGTGGATCCAGATAAATACAAGAGCATCGGAAATGGCTTTGCAGTGACGGTGAGGGAAGATGGTGTCAGAGGATTGGCAAAGGGCTGGGCTCCAACTTTCATTGGCTACTCCATGCAGGGGCTTTGCAAGTTTGGCTTCTATGAAGTGTTTAAGATCCTGTACAGTGACATGCTGGGAGAGGTAAGTCCACACACAGCTCTGTTCTGATTGACTAACAGTTTGACACAAAAGGTTGCCTTTTATCTTGATGAGCAGCCATGTGCAGTTTAACATGTGGACTAAAGCTGTTGTAGCTGCTTTCTGTTCTATTATGTTAACCTGATTGCAATGATTTGTCTCTTATTTTTGTGATCCTATGCTTACTGACATCGTCAGGCACAGCAAGGACTGCGAGCTAAAGTTTAAAATGCATTGTTTATTAGGGCTGTTGTTGCTTATATAATGTTGAGGGTCATTGTCTGGCACAGATGAGCTGGTGTATGTCTTAGTTGCCTCTTGGTCTGTGGTCTCAACCAACAGGAAAACACATACATGTGGAGGACATCGCTGTACCTGGCTGCCTCAGCCAGTGCAGAATTCTTTGCAGACATCGCTCTGGCTCCCATGGAGGCTGTAAAGGTTCGTATCCAGACCCAGCCAGGCTATGCCAACACTCTCAGGCAGGCGGTTCCTAAGATGTATGCAGAGGAGGGGATCTGGGCGTAAGTATGCTGCTTTTTAATAGTCATTTTTTAAGGGTTTTGCTAGTTGATTTGTAGAAAGTCAATTTCTGATGACACGCTCCTTAGATCCACCTCTGGAGGGCACTCTTCTTCTGAAAGTGCTCCTCAGCAGCTTTCTGGCTGTACAGTTGGAGGTGCTTGAGTCATTGGCGTGTGAGAACAGTCTACCTGTTCCTCAGCCCATTTGCATCACTGGCTACTCTGTCCTCAACAGACAGGAAGCTCCCAGTGCTGCAAGCCTGGGGGACGGATATACAGCAGTGTTGTACCTTGAGCATTATTCACAATGACAAGTCATTAACTTCAGTGCCTGGTACTTGTCAGTCAAGTAGTTCTTAGTCTTTCTGTATCACTAGGTTCTATAAAGGTGTGGTGCCCCTGTGGATGAGACAGATCCCCTACACCATGATGAAGTTTGCCTGCTTTGAGCGCACCGTGGAGATGCTCTACAAGTATGTTGTTCCCAAGCCCCGCAGTGAGTGCAGCAAATCTGAGCAGCTGGTTGTCACATTTGTGGCAGGTTACATCGGTGAGTAACAGAACACTTGAACTGGGTCCCTCTAGCTGAAACACCACTCAGTATTAAAAATCTGCTGATTAAAGCCAAATACCAAAAGTGATCACTGTTACCACTACCACCAAGACTTATCTCTTCTCTCATCACGTGGCAATTGTCCACTTCTGAACATTCTCTGACCTGCTCTGTTGCAGCATCAAGCAGACACAATCATTTCCATTTTCTGACTCTTGCTAATGCATAAAAAATAACCAAATAGTACTAAATGCATATGAGAAAATGATTTTGGCATGATCGCTGTGTAACACTGACCACTACATTTACACTGTGGGAAGTGGACCTCTCTGGGGGAGTAGTCGAGTTTAACGAGAAGCTCAGAGAAAAGTCAAGTTGTATTGCACAAGCCATCAACAAGAGATCACATAAGTTTGTAAAGGGGAATTAAACTGCTTCTCCATTTTTCCCTGAGTCAGAAATTAATAGTACCTGAAGTCAGAACTTGTATATGGTGCAGTCTGAAGTTACGTCAGATATCATTATGGTCAGATCAGCTTTATTGTTTAGATTCTATTGGATCAGCATTTGCAAACCAAGCCAAATTATCCAGGTGACGATTAGAGGCCCTCTTTTCTCAAATGTAGCCTGAGACCCATGATCTCAGACAAAAAAAACAAACAAAGTGTTAATGTCAAGAATATTTATTACAAATATAACAAAATGCTGACAATTGTGTCGGTTTGCTCCACTAACTAATACTATATGGTGTTAACATTTTTATTCTTCATGTTTTGTGTTTTCTGTGCAGCTGGTGTTTTCTGTGCCATTGTGTCTCATCCTGCTGACTCTGTGGTGTCTGTGCTGAACAAGGAGAAAGGCAGCACTGCTGTCCAGGTTCTCAAAAGGCTTGGACCCAAAGGTGTGTATCAACAATTCAACAGTAACTTAACTGGCAACATGGAAGAGGGTTTCATCAACACGTTCCTTAGATCCACCTCTAGAGGGCACTATTCTTCTGAACAGTGCTCCTCAGCAGCTTTCTGGCTGTACAGTTGGAGGTGCTTGAGTCATTGGCGTGTGAGAACAGTCTACCTGTACCTCAGTCCATTTGCATCACTGGTAATTCTGTCATCAACAGACAGGAAGCTCCCAGTGCTGCAAGCCTGGGGGGACGGACATTGAGCTCAAAAGTCACAATAAGAAACATACTTTGGACAACTGTATCTATTAAAACTGTAAATTCCCTTTTAAACATGTCATTGAAATTTGTTCAAAAAGGGTAATTTAGCGTCTTTTCAAAAGTCCTCATATACAACAGTCTCAATCATATTTCTGTTGCCTGAAATAGTATCTGACAAATTTAGGGTTTTCTTCTCTCCTGTACATGTGCTTAACCCTTAAAAAATGAACGTGTCGACGCCGAACCCACTTCTTATGCGCTGTTCAGATTACCATATCTCCACGACTGTTTGCGCAATCAAAGAAATTTAATGGGTTCCTCCTGAAAGCTGAGATTGTTAGCTTTGTGCTGACATATGGTAAACTATGGTAAAAGCTCGGGGGACACACACTGTATTGTTCGGACGTCCACTTCACTCTGACATGTCTCTGTGTTGTTTTGTGTAATTTCCAGGTGTGTGGAAGGGTCTGGTTGCCCGTATCATCATGATTGGTACGCTGACCGCACTGCAGTGGTTCATTTATGACTCTGTTAAGGTCTACTTCCGCCTGCCCCGCCCCCCTCCCCCCGAGATGCCAGAGTCCCTGAAGAAGAAGCTTGGCCTCACAGAGTAAAACACCACCCCTCCTTCATTCCTCCAGGGAGCCTCAGCCTCCAGAGCCGACACATCTGAACCCCCACAAGTTCCACAGCGCACAAAGCGGTTTTCTATATTTATGTTGTCAGCTCATGCTGCTCTGCTTAGAGCACAAAGCTGCTACTACTCATGTATATTTAAAAAGGAGCAGAGAAAATGGGGCTGTGACTCTTGACTGACCAAGAGTTCAACATGGAAATATTCCTCTGTAGAAACCTTTGTCTGGTTTTATCTGTTTCTGTCATTAGAAAATGTGGATATTCTAATAAAATGAAACCCCCTTAAACATATGTCCTTACTTCTTGACCACATCTAAGTATGTATTGAACAATTGGGATTTATCACAAGCCCTGATACCGGATATCTCACAATAGTTAAAGTCTAAACGTTTTATTGAGTGCCAGATTTGACAATAAAAGTGCCTGAGGGTCAATAGACCACTTTATTTTTGTCAAATCTACAATACTTGATGTTAAAATACTAATAGTATTTTAACATCTGTTCCTCTGTGATGTACTGTACTATTTACAACTTAGGTTGCACAGCAACTAAGTAGCAGAGCAACTTCAAGGCAAATATTGGATTTAAGCAGTAGTTGTTAAACAATCTAAGATGCAAATAAACACACTGATGTATCCCATAAACACAAAAGCCAAAGATTTAAACTTTATAACTTTAAATGGTATATATTCATATAAAGATTTTTTTAAAAAATGGGTTTGGTTTTGATACTAATCAGTGTATGTTGTTGACACTTGTCACAGACAATACTGACAATGATTTTCTCATCAACAACATTCTTATTCTTCATTCATTTTTTATACACAGATGTGAATATCTAAAAATGACTCCTAGGTTAAATGTGTTTCATAACAAATTGCGTAATTTTTGAAAAGCCCCTAATCTCATGAAAAAGAAAAATGAAATTAACCTATTTAGTATTATTGGAGACATATGATTTAAAATAAAGCCCTAGCCCCTTTTAATTTTATTTATTTATTGTTTTGGTTAAATAGTGTTGGTTTTCTGTATTATCTGGTTTCTTGCACATGTTCCTTTGTTGAAGGACTCAACTGATTCAGTGACTCGCCGCAAGGAATAGGTACTCTATAATAATAATAATAATAACAATTATTTTTATTATCAAGAGTAGTGGACGGGCAATGAAGCGGCCGTGTCTGTGTCTTTGTGTCTTTCCGTATCGATTTCTTGTACATGATTGGTGTCAGTGTGTGTGTGTGTGAAGTAAGAGGAGATCCGCACTTCAATCCACAATCCTCTCGGCAGCTTTATTGAAGACTCACAGCGACAATACAAAACTATGTGCAACACCCGGGGTGCCAGTATTGCTAAGGACATTGATGGACACACACTGTAGTACTGCGCATGCGCCACTCATGTGACTACGGTGTCTGGTTAGGTTCAGACTATGTAGTGAAATAGCGGAATGGTCAACAAGTGGGTATTCCGTAAATCACAAGGGCGTTTTTTGTGGGTGGGGGGTGGGAGTTACGCGGAACTATCGTGTAATTGGCCTTTTCAAAAAGCATTTATCGAATAGGCTTTAAAATACACAATGTAACTATCTAAATAACCATCTAAACGATGTAAATACGATCATTGGCGTATATCTGCTGGACCTGTTGTCCTCTAACACGCACTGAGTAGAGCAGATGGCCACTGTCACTTCCGTTTCATAACCTCTATGAGTCTGTTTCACCCGGATCGAAGTGACGTCGAAGCTCAGATTAAATTCCCATTGGCTCAGGTGTTCCGGACATAGAGACTAGTGTTTCCGGTTTACCTTTTCGCGGGGGTTTGTGAAGCAGCTTCGTGTTTTCTTCTTCAGACAAGGCAACGGTTTGGAAAATCATCAGTGTCATAATGAAGATCCTGTTTTTCCTGGTTTTGATGGGAATAAACGCCGCGATGTCACGTAAGTTCACGGCTGATTTCACTTTGGTTGATTTATGTATGAACACGGACGTTTTGCAAACTGAAGTCGCCATATTTTCCTTCCAGGGATTCACAGTCTGAAGTATTTCCACACTGCAACATCTCAAGTCCCAAACGTCCCACAGTTTGTGTCTGTTGGTTTGGTTGATGATGTTCAGATTGTTCATTATGACAACAACACGAGGAGAGCACAGCCCAAACAGGACTGGATGAGTCTGATAACAGATCCAAGGTACTGGCAGAGGGAGACTCAGGATGCTTTGCAACTCCAGCATGCCTATAAAGACACGATAGAAACCATCAAGCAGCTCTTCAACCACACTGGAGGTTTGTTAATGTTTTACTTTCTACTGGAAACATGTTGTTTTTCTGCTTTGCTGCATAGTATCACACACACACAGTCACATTACACAAAACACAGTTGTCAAACAAACAGACATTTGTAAGCCCCACTGTATGTTCACCCGGGGGCCTGTTCCATAAAGCAGGATTACCGAATAAGACAGGCTTATTTCGTTAGTCTGTCTTATTTTCCAGTGGATTTGGTTCCATAAAGCAAGTTTAGCATAGTTCAAACTAAGTTACCCCGGCAACTTATGTTGGCAAACTAGCCTGGGGTCTATTTCATAAAGCAGGCTGAGAAAAGCGACGCTTAATGTGAATAGCCTGGCTAGACTTAGCCAAAACAAACGAGTTGAGGCTAACTCGGTTCCATAAAGGCTGAGCCACGTTTACGCAGCCACACTTATTCTAGCCAGGTTCAGCTAGTCAGGCTGATTGCGTGTGCACACCATTTCTAAGCAGCCCATGAGGTCGAACACAGATCAAGCTGATTCACAATGGCAAAATGCACGAGGACAGAGCGAGCGGCGGAGCCCTGTGAGGAAATCAAACATATAATAACGAATAGAGGCAACACGGCAGCAATACATAAACTCAGAGAGAAAGACCGACAGGAAACTGCCGATCGATTAAATGCGTAAGTATCTACAACCCAAGTTAAGCTGCCATTAAATAAA
>JAFBJQ010003215.1:175033-185278 GCA_016785345.1 Trinectes maculatus
AATCCTAACATTAAACTTTTTACTATTAAACAGCGCCTGTGGGAGGTGGTGTGCGGGGGGTGCGGGGGTCGGACGTCGCAGCAAGTTAATAAATTAAAATATATATATATATAAACATTGTTCAGAGTGGTATGTATGTCCACGAGCTATATTTACACTTGGATATCATCTGCACTAATTCCAATCCAATGGTGCTTTTTTACAGATGTGAAAAAAACGATATGACGGGCACGGGGGGCATGGGGGGGGGCACCACCAGCTGAATTCACGCCAGCGGAGGAGCTGGCACTCCAATTGAATACATTGTCCCGTTATTGAGAGGACTGAAGAGGGGGGGCATCCTCACAAACTATGCCCCCCAGTACAAGGGCTAAAATACTGAGAACACGTTTTAAAGCTAAGTAGACCACGCGCACAGTGTGGCACACTGTTACCGTGTTCATAAAAGTGCCACGCGCACAGTGTGTGTGACTGTGGTGCTGTGTGTAAGGTGAGGGCCGATCAGCTGGCAGATCTCTAGAGAATCTGTATCTCTCATATAAATGATTGTCTGGAAAAGCCTACGGATCAAATGGCATGAATTGGGTTATTATTTTAATTGTTATATTTAATATTTTAAATGTAACCAATACATGGTCTTTAAAACAGTGTTTCATGATGTATTTTATTTAATATTTTATTGATGGTGATCTTCCTGTTTTTAAAAAACGTTTAAAAACCCACTTCTTTTCTTTGGCTTTTCTCTTTTCTTTAAGATAAGTGTCACTGTTAAGCGGCGACTCAGGCTAAGCCTGACATTTAGCCTGCTCCGGACCAGGCTAGTTTGCCAGCATAAGTTACCATGGTAACTTCGTTTGAACTATGCTAAGCTTGCTTTATGGAACCGAATCCACTCTAAAATAAGACAGACTAACGAAATAAGCCTGGTTTATTTGGTAATCCTGCTTTATGGAATAGGCCCCTGGTCCGGACTAGGCTAAATGTCAGGCTTAGCCTGAGTCGCCGCTTAACAGTGACACTTATCTGAAGGAAAATATATGATTATATATTAAAATAATAACCCCAATCCATGCCATTTGTCTGGGAGTGCATCTTCAGAGACAGGGCTGATCCATAGGCTTTTCCTGACAATCATTTATATGAGAGATACAGATTCTCTAGAGATCTGCCAGCTGATCGGCCCTCACCTTACACACAGCACAACAGTCCCACACACTGTGCGTGGCACTTTTATGAACACTGTAACAGTGTGCCGCACTGTGCGCGTGGTCTACTTAGCTTTAAAAAGTGTTCTCAGTATTTTAGTCCTTGTACTGGGGGGCATAGTTTGTGAGAATTGCCCACCCCTCAATCCTCTCAATAACAAGACAGTGTATTCAATTGGAGTGCCAGTGTGAATTCAGCTGTTGGTGCTCCATCCCCCCCATTGTCCCCCGTGCCCGTCATATCGTTTTTTTTTTCACTACCGTAAAAAAAAAAACACCATTGGATTGGAATTAATGCAGATGATATCCAAGTGTAAATATAGCTTGTGGACATACATACCACTCTGAACAATGTTTTTATATGTATATATTTTAATTTATGAACTTGCTGTCACGTCCGCCCCCCGCACACCACCACCCCACAGGTTGACGTGTTTAATAGTAAAAAGTGTAATGTTAGGATTTACAGCCTATATGTTTTGTTATATATTGTATGTTATATTGTGTATTATGTCCAAGCTGTAACTCAGTGGTATTTATTTAATGGCAACTTAACTTGGGTTGTAGACTACTTACGCATTTAATCGATCGGCAATTTCCTGCCGGTCTTTCTCTTATGTACTGCTGCCGTGTTGCCTCTATTCGTTATTATATGTTTGAATTCCTCACAGGGCTCCGCCGCTCGCTCTGTCCTTGTGCATTTTGCCATTGTGAATCCGCTTGATCTGTGTTCGACCGCATGGGCTGCTTAGGACTGGGTGCACACGCAATCAGCCTGACTAGCTGAACCTGGCTTGAATTAGTGTGGCTGCGTAAATGCGGCTCGGCCTTTAGCCTCAACTCATTTGTTTTGGCTAAGTCCAGCCAGGCTATCCACATTAAGCGTCACTTTTCTCAGCCTGCTTTGTGGAACGGACCCCTGGTCTGCAGTGAGGATTTACACGGTGTCTGGACCGAACAATGGTGATCTTAACTTTGATAAGAATATTCCCAGCTGTAAGAGACAATAAGGGCCAGTTAAACAATAATAATTGAGGTTAACAGTTAAAATATGACCATTACATTATAATTCATTGTAAGTCTTAGAGTTTGTTAGTTTAGAATAATGTGTAAAAGGTCAAAAACTTTGTTACCTCATTTTTGCCTAACTAAGAAAAAATAAATCGTTTGTGTGTTGAAGAAAAATCACTGCAAACAAATCTACAATGTCTGACACCTGTAGCAGCAACACATTAAAAGTGAGTGACCAAACTCACCAGGGTCAGTATGTGGAGGCCTAGCTAGAGAAGAAACACGCAGTCTCACCACAGTCTGTTAGTGATGACCTCCGTAATCCTGAGCAAGAAATGAAATCCAACTGTGCCACTCTCAAGACTGTTGGAGGATACATTCACGAACAATGATTCAGCCTAACCAGTTTTCGTGCTCCGGCTGTAGGAAGCAACATTTTGTCATTTCCTCCTCATATTTAAGACCACATTCATGATATTGAATATTGTAGCGGGGTTCTTTTCAACAGCCTTTTCAAAAATATGGCTAGTCGGGTTGTTCCTCTTAAAGATGTTTTATTATTTCACTGAATCATTGACCACAAGTGAAAAATATGTACCAAGTGCCAAAAGAACCCAAAAATAAATTCCAAAAAAACAAAACAAAAACAAAAGCTATTTACACCTGTACATGGGCTGAACAGAGATCCACTTTTACCCTTAAAGCCACTTAAACAGAAACCCACTCTCTCGGCATTACCTACCACCAACTCCCTTCTCCCACAGGCTCAAAATGGTGGCTTTATAAATGAAAAGCCCCTCCCACTGGGCGTTGCCCAAAATAATCTTTAAATCAAAAAATGAATGGTTTACCCATCAGTAAACAATAAGGAATACTCAGCTGAATCCCACAATAACAACAAAACATTCATTTGTCACAATTGCTATCCAGCACCACAGCACAGCTTATTTTAACTGTCAGAAATCAACATAATTAGTCAGGTCACACTATCAGTTAGTCAGGTGACCATTTTCCCGCGTAGTCCCCTTTTTTATTTGCCTGTATAGCTACGCCCCTGAACAAGAATCAAGGTTTTCCTATTTATCATAACCCTGCTGACGTAGGCTCATGGAACATCAGGTGACCATTTTATTGTGTCCAGCCAATTATAATTACAAAGGTTAGATTATTCTACTGGTTTCAGTGATGTAATGTCCAGTCCAGGATCAGGTTCAGTCTGTGTCTGCTGGTCCTCAGTAACAGGGTCGGACACAGTCCAGCAGCCTCTGTCCCTCTGTCAGACACACTCACACACTCACACACACACACACACACAGAGTTCAGCTGATGACTGACTGTATGTGTCTGTGGAGAAGATGACACTCAGTAATCTCTGTCTCTCTCAGGTGGCCATGTTCTCCAGGTGATGTTGGGCTGTGAATGGGATAATAAGACTGGTGAGATTAGAGGTTATGAACAGTTTCGCTATGATGGAGAGGACTTCATTAGATACGACCTGAAGACACAGAGATGGATCATTAAAGTACCACAGGCTAAAGTCATCAAACAGCAGTGGGATGCTGATACAGCTGGACTTGCAGAGAAAACGCACTACTTTACCAAGCATTGTCCTGACTTGCTGAAGAAGTATTTGCATTATGGGAGGAGCTCTCTGCTGAGAACAGGTAAAATCACATGACCTCAATAAACAGAATATTCACCTCCCTCATTTATTTCTCATGTGCTGTTAAATTCCAATGACTGTGAGCAAATATACAGACACACACTATGTCTCAGTTTTCTCACGTTCCTCTGTCTCTTCCCACCTGTTTCTCTCTGCCCCCCTCTCTCTCTCTCTCTCTCTCTCTCTCTCTCTTTCTCTCTCTCTCTCTGAGTGAGTAGGAGCTGTGGAGCTGTCTGAGCGTTGAGTGAGCGTGTTTTGAGATATATCTCAGTTTTCTTGTATTTTTTCGTGAATGTGTGTGTGGGTATAGGTGTATGAGTTGTTGGTGAAGGGTTTAGTGTTCCTGTTTGTGTTTTAGTTGGTGTGTGTGTGTGGTTTCTGGTCAGTTTTCTGGCCGGGTGGCGTCAGACGCCATGCCACAGGGAGGGGTTTTCTCCGGGCTGACTCGGAGACATGGAGTTAAGATCGTTGCCGGGTCTTCGGGTAACGTGGAGGAGGTCGCCCTGGCAGTAGGGGAGCTGATCGGACATGGGTCCATCAAATCAGCTGCCTGAATGAACAGTGCCATGGTGTTGTTCGTGGAGAAAGTGGAACAGGCTAACAGGCTAGTGGAGACGGGTGTGACGGTGAACGGGCTGTTTGTGCCCGTGCTGTCGCAGCCCGCAACCCGGATCAACCTGTCCAACGTGCCCCCGTTCATCAGCGACGAGTTCCTGAGCAGAGAGCTGTCCCGACATGGGAAGGTGGTGTCCCCCATTAAGAAGATGCTGTCGGGATGTAAGTCTCCTCTGCTCAGACACGTCGTCTCTCATCGCCGGCAGCTCTACATGATCCTTAACAACCGCAGCGATGAGCTGAACCTGAGGTTTCATGTCAGAGTTGATGATTTTGATTATGTCCTGTTCGCTACATCCGCATCCATGAAATGTTTTGGTTGCAGTGAGGAGGGACATATAGTAAAAGCCTGTCCAAACCGAACCAACACGGCAGGGCGACGGGAGGATGGTGAGGCCGGTGATCCGGGGCCCGGCCCCGCACTCCGGAGCGCGGTGCTTCGGGGCCCGCGGCGCCCCGGTGCCCGGTGCGACGAGACCCGCGGCTTCGGGGCCGGGGGCTGAGGAATCCGAGTTAGAGTCGGAGTCCGCTGTGCCGGCTGCGGCAAACACCGAGGGTGGGTCTGTAGAACATAGAGACGTGGGTAACGGTGGGGATTGTGGGATGGAAAAAGAGGTGATGATAAATAATGTTAAAAACTGTAATATAGAAACACTGAATAAGGGGCTTATAGAGGAAAAAGGTGAAGGGTTTGTGAGACAGGTGGGGGGTGAGGAGCAAGAGGTGTGTGTGAGACAGGTGGGGGGGTGAGGAAAAGGAGGTGTGTGTGAGACAGATGGGGGGTGAGGAGCAGGAGGTGTGTGTGAGACAGGTGGGGGGTGAGGAGCAGGTGCGTGTGAGACAGGTGGGGGGTGAGGAGCAGGAGGTGTGTATGGAACATGTGAGTGAAGAGCAGAATGGTGTGTGTGAGGAAAAAGAAGTTGGTGAGGAAGAATGTACAGAGAAGACAATAGTTACAAAGAGGCGCAGTGTGAGGAAGATTGTGGCCATAGGAGCCAAAGCAAGTAAAAAAGAAGCTGTGCAGGCTGGAGGCCTGAGTCAAAGTAAAGAGACACTGTCTGAGAGCAGTGACAGCGACAGTGAAGCCTCAGATCGCAGTGATGTTACTTGTACACAGAGGTCAGTCAGTCAAGAAAAAAACATGTATCCAGCAGAAATGATAAAAACATTTCTCAAACAAACTAAAGGAATGAAAGGAGTGGAGGTGGAGAGCGTGTTCCCTGACAAACAGATGTTTTATATGTCAGCACGATGTCATATGAGAAATTATTCAGACTTGACTGACCAAGAAGTTTTTAGACTTAGAAAGCTACTGGTAAAAGTAAAAAAACAAATTAGTCAATTTTAATGAAGGGTTTTATTTTATTTATAATAGTTTTATTTTACTATTGTTTGCTCTTAAACTTCTCACATCCAATGGATTGTTTTAAATTAGGAAGTTTAAATATCAATGGAGCACGGAATGTGAAAAAAAGAACTACATTATATGAATTGACAAAGCTTAAACGCATTGATCATCATGTTTTTACAAGAAACACACAGTGATTTTAAAAATGAAGCAGACTGGCACAGGGAATGGGAAGGAGAAGCTGTTTTTAGCCACTGCACATCAGTCAGTGCAGGAGTGGGCTTTTTATTCTCTAGAGCTTTTAACCCAGTGAAAATGGAAGTTGAACATGTTGTCCATGGGAGGTGTCTTTTAGTGAAAGCACTGTTTGAGCATTTTAATGTTGTTTTTATTAATATTTATGCTCCAACGACCGGTACAGAGAGGAAACTCTTTTTTGAAAAAGTGAATAGTGTTTTAAACAGGTGCAGTTCATCCGATTATTTATTTTTAGGGGGGGATTTTAACTGCACTGAAAATGAATTTTTAGATAGAAACCATGCAGAGCCTCATCCAGTCTCACAGCAGGTTCTCAAGCGTGTGGTCTACTCTCATTGCCTGGTGGGCGTTTGGAGGAGGATGCACACAGACTCCAGACAGTTTACATGGTCCCACTTCAGGGACAACACAATCTCTGCAGCGCGCCTTGATCGCTTTTATTGCTTTAAACAACATTTTAATGTATTTAAAGCATGTAGGATTTAACCAGTTGGTTTTACAAATCACGCGTTGGTTTTATGTGATGTTTTCATAAGGAACATTTTACATAAAAGTGCTTATTGGCATTTTAACTCTGTTTGAACAGCTGACAAAAGTTTTAAAGAAACCCTACATTATTTCTGGACTGGTTTTAGACAGCGGAAGGGTGATTTTAGCTGTTTAAAACAATAGTGGGACCATGGAAAGACGCAGATTAAATTACTCTGTCAACAGCATACTCTCAACGTCACAAGAGACATCACCAGATCCATCAAAGATCTGGAGACTGACATTGTGGAGCTAGAGCAGTTGAATGAATCCACAGGAAATCGAGGACATATTGAAGTCCTCAAGACTAAAAAAAACGGCCCTAGCCAATCTGTTAGACAGTAGAGTACAAGGTGCTCTGGTCTGGTCCAAAATGCAGAACATCACGGACATGGATGCCCCCTCTAACTTCTTCTTTAGCTTGGAAAGAAAGAACGGGCAGAGGAAGATGATACACTCCCTGCTGTCAGACTCAGGCCATGAGCTGACTGCGCCGAGACAGATACGGGAGAGAGCTTCAGAGTTTTATTCTACACTGTTTCACCAGTGAATACCATCCAAACATGACACTGGTTGAAGAGTTCTGCAGTGGGCTTCCCCAAGTCACTGAGGAGACAAACTCCCTGTTAGAGCGCCCACTGCAGCTCCAAGAACTCTGGGCCGCCCTACAGAGCATGCCTGGGCAGAAAACTCCAGGTATAGACGGGCTCACAGTGGAGTTTTATAAGGCGTACTGGGACATCCTAGGTCATGACCTAGTAGGTGTCTTCTGCGACAGCCTGGTCTCTGGCTCTCTCCCACTGTCATGCCGCAGGGCAGTGGTCACCCTCCTGCCAAAAAAGGGTAATCTGCAGGACATTAAAAACTGGCGTCCTGTATCTCTCCTCTGCACCGACTATAAAATCCTCTCCAAAGCTTTAGCCAACCGGCTAAGAGGTGCCATGGAGGAAGTGATCCACCAGGACCAGACGTACTGCGTACCTGGCAGGTCCATGGTAGATAATATCTACCTAATTCGAGACGTTTTGGAAATCTCCAGTTCATTAGACATTAATACTGGACTGATCGCATTAAATCAGGAAAAGGCTTTTGATCGCGTTGAACACCAGTTCCTCTGGAAAACCATGGAGCGTTTTGGTTTCAGTGCTGATCTGATAGCTAGGATCAAAGTGTTGTACAGAGACATTGAGAGTGTGCTGAAGATTAATGGGAGTTTGTGTGCTCCTTTTAAAGTGCAGAGAGGCGTTCGGCAAGGCTGCGCTCTGTCCGGCATGCTCTATGCACTTTCCCTTGAACCCCTCCTCAGGAAAATACGTGCTAACATTAATGGATTATTTTTTACCTGATTTTAACAGTAATGTGGTTTTATCTGCCTACGCTGATGATGTTGTTGTTTTTATCAAAAATCAGGATGATATCAACACATTAGTGAATCTAACAGAAACTTTTTCAACAGTGTCAGCTGCGAGGGTGAACTGGAAAAAGAGCGAAGCCCTCGCTGTAGGAAAATGGTTGCATGGACTCCCAGTTCTCCCTCAAAGCTTGACCTGGAAAAAAGATGGTTTTAAATACTTAGGGGTGTTTTTAGGCAATGAAACCACAATGAAAAAGAACTGGCAAAATGTAAACCAAAAAGTAGAAGGAAAACTACAAAAATGGAAATGGCTACATTCCCAGATGTCATATAGAGGCAGGATTCTTATTTTAAATAACCTGGTTGCCTCAATGTTATGGCACAGGCTGGCCTGCTTAGACCCACCGGCCGACCTGTTGGCTCAAATACAGAAGACAATGGTAAATTTTTTTTGGGATGAGTTGCACTGGGTACCACAGTCTGTGTTGTTTTTATCTAGAGAGGAGGGGGGACAGGGCCTACTCCACCTAGCCAGCAGAACAGCCACTTTTAGACTACAATTTGTACAAAAATATCTGACTGGACCTCCTGATCTAGTATGGAGAGACGTAACAAACTGCATACTCAGACGCGTGAACGGCTTGAGACTGGATTCAGCTCTGTTTTTAACTGATTTTAAAACTTTAAAGCTAGATGGGTTACCTCCATTTTATCAGAGTGTTTTTAAATCCTGTGCTCTTTTTAATTGGACTCGACCCAAAAAAAGTAAATCTCTGTACTGGTTGTTGAGAGAACCATTAGTCTGTGGTGCCAGGCTGGATGTGAGTGGCAACACAATACCTGGGCTGAGAGGGGCGCTATTAAGCAAAAAAACTGTCCAGTTGCAACAGCTCGTGGGAGCAGCAGGACCAGCGCTCACCAATGCCCAGGCTGTGAGCTCCATGCTGGGAATACACTCAGTCCGCATCACACAGAGGAGCCTGGACCTGCTGAAGGAAAGATTGTCTGGAGAGGAAAAAAACCTCCTGGTTCGGTATGGCAGAGGAGAAATTGAGCCGGAACCGACAGACCCTTTCCCAGAAATCCAATTGAGCCCAGGGTTCACTGAGCTCAGCGGTCCCCTCCTGGAGCCTGGGAACCTCGAGAACCTCACGCTGCACCAGGCTGAGAAAAAGTCACTATATATGAACTGTGTTAAGACAATCAATAAGAAAGGCCTGTGTGACAGACAAACAACAGTGTGGACTAATAGACTGGGAGGACGACACCCCCATTGGACAACTTTGTACAAGGCACCAGTGAAAAAAAGGACGGGTGATCTCCAATGGAGAATTCTTCATGGTGCCATTGCAACTTGTGCCTTTTTATCAATTATTACTCCTGGGTTTTTTAACAAGTGCCAGTTCTGCGGTTTAACTGAAAATGTGTTTCATGTTTTTACTGAGTGCAGCAGGTTGACTGACCTTTTTAATGTTTTAACTAGTATTTTTAACCTGTTTGGTGTCACTTTTACGTGCCCTGTTTTTATCTGTGGCCTCGAGTACAAAAAAAAGAAAAAAAACAAATGTCGTCTTTTAAATTTTTTAATAGCAGAAGCTAAGATGGCAATATATGTAACAAGAAGAGATAAAATGCGAGACGGGACAGAACAAAACAGCCTAAGTGTTTGGACAAAAAACATCAAGGCAAGAATTAAATTAGAGTTCTGGTTCCACAGATCAAACAACACATTAGACATTTTAAAACAACAATGGGCTGAAGAAGAAATTTTATGTGAAGTGACCGACAGTGAAAAACTGAGTTTTAGAAGCTACCTCACTTAAAAATAGCACTTTTTATACAACGTATAGTTATATATATATATATATATATGTATGTGTATGTGTGTGTGTGTATATGTATATATGCATGTGTGTACGGTATGTATGTATAGGCATATGTGGGTATACCTTTATATGTGTATAGCTTTATTTATATATATATATACATATATATAGAACAAATATATATAGAAAAGTGAAAATATATTTATGTGAATAATTGTAAATAAAGTCATATATTTAAAATCTAAAAATCTCTCTCCCTCTCCCTCTCCCTCTCCATTTGTCACTGTTTCTCTCTTTCTCCAACAGCGTCACAAATATCACAGTATTATCACACCACAGCCCTTTAGAACCTCTCTGACTCACATTTTACTGTGATAGTCAAATATTCTCTTAATCTTACACAGTTTGTGTCTGGTCCTATGCAAGAATGTGGACAC
>JAFBJQ010003216.1:0-24952 GCA_016785345.1 Trinectes maculatus
AAAAGGTACTTAAATTGTTGGTAAAAAGAAAAAGGTATTTTATAAAATCTCGGAATATTGTAAATGAATTTAAAGGTATTTGGATGTGATGAAATTGAATGTGCCTAAATGGATTTTGAAAACTGAATAAGTTAAAGGTGAAAAATTTGAACAAAAAGGGTACTTTAAGGAAAGTTGTATTTGAACTTTATATACAAAAAAGGGAAATATTTTATTTTTTTACATTATTTAAAAAATCATTTGTGTTTATAAATAAATGCCCGTTCAGGATGATTGCATTTAAAGAACACTGAGTTGTGTCCATGATTTAAATAATTGGCCTTGGTGTTGTGGTTCAGGATACGCAGCTTTAAAATAGAAATACGATTAAAATTATATGAACTCAGGCCCCTTCTATTGAAGGTCAAGCCTAATACATAGAATCGGGGTTACACCAGTTTATTTTATTATTGTAACCTTGGTACCTCTGACTATAATTTATCAGCAGTAAAGAGAAAAACAAAGAAGAATTTGTCAAGTACTAAAACTTAATCACTACAGAGTAAATATTAGCTGATAAGATAAATATATCAGTTTTTCTGCACCACCTAAATGTATTGCATAAAGTATTGCATTAATGTTGGTTTTAAAAAGTTAGATGATCGCTTTAGCATAATGAAATCAGCGCTTTAACTATATGAGAAATGCTAAGCTTCTTGCAAACTGTGACTAATCTATCTCGAAAGTGGACCAGTCTCTAAGTGGACAGGAGACAGACAGAACGGGGATACACATGGTCTTCATGGGAAGATGTGTCAATTGATAAAGAAAAGACAAAAAAACTCTGAAAATAGAAATATAGCGAGGAGAACAAAGGGCTTACATGCTGCTGTCCTCCTCTGTAGCTGATGTTATCCTCAAAGGCTGCTGCATTCAGTGTCAATCAGTGTCTGTTCCAGTCTCCTGGATCAGTCTCCTGGATCAGTCCCCTGCAGCATCTACAGCATGGCTGCACCAGAGCAGGACAGAGCAGATAGGGTGGATCGGCACAGGAGGGGGTGGAGGTGTGTGGTTGGGGTGTGAGGGCTGCAACGTAACAAACTGAGGAACGACACTAAACCAGTGTGCAGACCCTGCTGTCAGGACCTGGTCACATGGGGGGAGGGGGGTGTGGGGGATTGCATGACGCTCTGGTTCATAGAAATGTGGATTTGTGCTTTTCTAATCTTCATCCTGGGTGACAGGTGTAGGCTTATGTTTATGTAACCTACAGTTCTACACTATTAAGCACTTATTTCCCACATTACAGGCCAAAGTACAGTCGCTGCAGTGTGTGAGACACATCTACCCATCATTGTCTTATTAGTGTCTACATTCATTTTGACGTTTATTCCCAATGAATGTAAATGAAATTGTTGATTAAGTTAGTCCAGTCAATGTTTAAATATGGTAATAATTACAAGGAGGAGAAAGGAGAAGAGTCTTCATCAGTTTGCCTGATTAACGTGTTAAAGTAAAAACCTGTGGATGTCAAATGTTAATAATAATAATAATAATCAAAAAGAATTCTTCAATCAAAAATGATCCTTAAAATGACAAAATAGAATACCGCATAATTTGTTTTTGAATTGATATGGTGGTTTTGATGGGAACTTGTTATTGTCGGGATACATCATGTGGCAGCTGGAGACACTGATGAATTCCTTAGAGTTTTCGGGGATGTGACAGTTACAGCAACGTGCCACAACAAGAACTGCATATCTCAGAGACAAAATCTACTGGCAAACATGAGGCTGGCAAGTTGTGACAGATGAAAATACAAATAAATACTATACACACACTCACCTCCTCTCCTGTCATGTCATCATCTCTGACTGTCCTTTAACGTGCCAAGAGGAGGAATTCTCCAGGAATTCTCCAGAGAACACACCTGGTGTCAAACACAGGTGATGGGACACTTCACACACACACACCTACACACACACACACACACACACACACACACATTGTGACACGGCCAATGAATGTGGATCCTAACATGGGGGAAAAAATGAAAATTGAAAATCTTCTGTTTACTCAGTAAAACCTACCTAACAACTACTCTGCTTTTCAGTTGCTACTGAAAAGTTACATTTCCACATCCTGTTTAGGAAAGATATATAAACACTGTGTTATTTCCTTAAGCAAGTGGATTACTGGAATGATGGTGTCGCTGTCTTGCAGACAACTGTCTCACATATAAACTGTTTCCAAACCCCCAAATAGAATGGTTGAATTCAGCTCTTTGAGATTACAGTTAAACTGAATGATGCCAGTGAAGCAGCTGGGCTGTTAGTAAAGCAGATGTGTTACAGGAATAACATTTAATTGCATCACTCATAGGATGGAAAGTTTTGAATTCACACTCACTGTTATATTGCTCTAAACAAGGATTAAAGGAACAGTCCCATCCCAGCCAAACTGACATACTGTTGCTATGGCTCACTTTCCTGATATATACTGTTTCTTTCTAATTTCCAACCTCCTGGGGCTCAGAGAAACATCTCACAATTTAGACTTTAATATTATTTATTACTATTTTAGAGAAGCTAACGACGGTTCCCATCAGTCACCCAGTTTAGTATTATATAGGGAGTGTAACATGCTATTTAAAGTCTACACTCACGTTTTACTTACAACAACATTTCAGAGATTTCAGTAAATATGCTTTCTTGTTCAGATTTGAATTGTTTAATGTTAATGTTTCACCTATGTTTATTCATTTCAATGTTATGAGTTCATTCATAAGATACTTTATTTCATCAGTGCATTTGTTGTGTGCCTCAAACGACTAAGCTGTGAGCATATGATTTTGACGGATGATTGAGCGCAGTATGTTTGCACACGTCCTTGTTCATTGTACATTTCACAGGGTTTAACAGTGCAAACATGATTTCAGGACATAACCTCGAGGTGACATTTGAACAAGCTCTCCAGAAAACAATATCAGGTAAACAGTTCAGCCCACTGCTGTGTGTGTGTGTGTGTGTGTGTGTGTGTGTGTGTGTGTGTATACGCTGAGGTGCTGGCATAAAGCAGAGTCACTCTGAGTTCAGCTGTCGCCTGCTGTACATCTGCTGCCACAGACATGGTGAAGGCTGCTCTCTGCTCTGCAGCCCTGCTGCTGATGCTGATGCTGCTGATTACTGGGACTCGGACTGAAAGTGGGCTGAAGAATCAATTCTACAACTATTTCAAAAGGGTTTTATTGCGACTGAATGTCCAGACAAGCACTTAAACCATTTCTCCTGCTGTTTTTGTTTTGTATCCTTCAGATATTAGTCTGCTTTCTATTGACGTGGTGGTGGAGAACAGCTTAGTAGGCAAAGACCCGGTGAGCTACACCACTGATGTGGCTTCCAGAGGGATCCTGCTGGGGGCACTGAAGAGACTCATGGACTCCAACGCAAACTTTAAGTAAGACCCATAGCATTCATTGTCACCTGAGTTTGAGTCTGTATTAAATGCATCACACTCTTCTGGCACAAAGGAGAAAACAGACACTGCTTGGGTCATCATGTGGTGTTTCACACACAGCATGAGGACACCTCCAGAGCGTTCTGCTGTGAATCCCTGTATCCATGCATTTCCTCACTTTACTTAAGGGCCAAGGTAGTTTTTTTTTTTTTTGCTTCATCCAGAGCCAATGACTGCTCTTTCCATCATCTCTGGAGAGACCTTTGACCACCACTGTCCTCCCCCGACTCCCATGTTTTGGAGGAGCCTTGTTGCTGATGCGGCTTCTAGTCCTCTGCGGTGGACCTGTACTGTTCAGACCTGTGTTGCCTGGCCATGTTGCATTTCAGTTGCCAGCAGTGACCTTCCAGGACAAATGATTTTGTGGCATTCCAGGAATTTCCTGAGCTGATTCTCAGTCATTTAGGTCGTGGTATCTTCAGGAGTAGTTTTACGCGGGCAACTGGACTTCTTGAGTTTTTCCAAAAAAAACCTCCAGAAATTGTTTCTTTTCTCCACACCCTGCCAGTCCCATCCATTGCTGTTTCAGTTTCTGAGCCTTGTTTATCAACATTCATATTGAGCTAAAAAAAAGCATATTTGCACAATTACTCAAGCCACTTTTGAAGAGAAGGACCCTTGTGTTGTAGAAATGTAGCAGGTATCAGTGGTTCTTCTGTTTGTTCCTGCAGGTTTACCTACAGAGAGGATCCAAACTATGGCCCGTTTCTGGAGAGTGTGAATGGTTTGGCTGGGAATGAGAAAGAGCAAACATATTGGGAGCTCTTGGTCCAAACGTCAGATGGCAAAATCATAAGACCTGATGTTGGTAAGTCCAAAACTACATGTAACCAATGAAAATGTGTTGCTCAGTCTTTCCGCCTGTAATTTCACTGTAAATCTGACTATAATGTAATGGATCGTGTTTGTAGGTATTGGGTGTTACATTCCCAGGAGAAATGAGAAAATCATCCTGAAATTCACAAAGTGGTGAAGATTCAGCAAATAATAATACACATCAACAGAGGACCAGTGCCAGCGCTGGAGCTGTCTGCATGACAATCAAACAATATATCTGTGTTGAATACTGGCCGACAATAACCTCAGAATAAAGGATACTTCAATCAATCAATCAAATTTTATTTGTATAGCCCATATTCACAAATTGCAATTTGCCTCATATGGCTTTAACAAAGAGTACAGGGTGTGACATCCTCTGACCTCTGACCTACACCCTCAACAAGGGTGAGGGAAAACTGCCAAAACCCCCCCCTTTTAACAGAGGAAAAAAACGCAGAAACCTCCAGGAGACACTCATGTGAGGGATCCCACTCCCAGGGATGGACAGAAGTGCAATGGATGCCACGTGTACACAACACATTAACTACTTCAATGTGTGCGCTCTGATGAATTGAAAAGGTAAAACAAAAGAGAATAAACGTTTCAGATAGTAGTGTATTATACATACATATTGTTAGCCTGTGGGATGCACTAACCTCAGCCATAATAAAAAATAACACCAAAAACAACAATAAAGACAAGAAATAAATACATAAAAACAAAGGAAAGTATGAGGTACAGTACTGTGATACAAAGACTCTGTAATGTTTGTATCCTTGTTAGTAGATAAAGGGTCCTCAGAGGTCATGTCCATGACATCTGTTCCACTCACGCATCAGAGTGTTGCTGAACTGACACCAACTCCAAAACCACCACATAAAATCTTACGTTATTCATTTTCATAAGGATCTGTAATAATGAATAAAACAAAGTAAAGAATAAAACCTCAGAATTTTGCAGCATCTAAAGATGAAAGGTGGCCATCAATCAATCAATCAATCAATCAATCAATCAATCAATCAATCAATCAATCAAATTTGATTTGTATATATACCTATATTCACAAATTGCAATTTGCCTCATAGGGCTTTAACAAACTGTTCAGGGTGTGACATCCTCTGACCTCTGACCTACACCCTCAGTAATGGTGAGGAAAACCTGCCAAAAAACCATTTAGACACCTGAAAACATGGGGCCGTCACCAACATGGCTGCATTAACAGTTACCATTACACGGTGTTGATTCAGTCTCAGCTGTATGAACCATGTGGAGTGGGTCTGAATAGGTGGGTGAGAGTTTGCCATTAGCACACTAAAAGGCTGTTTGGAAAGTGTTGAATAAAGGAGGCCAGAGTTTATACAGTAATATAATAAGGAGTGGAAAAGTACCTCCTGTACCTGCACGCCCCCCCCACCCCCCAGCAGAATGTCCACTGGCTCTTGCTCCAGCTTTCTGTGATATCTGAAGGATAAAACGAGTAAACAACCCTTTCAGTGACTTTCTTTAAAACAATTTGCTGCAAAGTCAGAACCTGAATCCCTGAACCCAGCTACACACACAAACACATATATACATACACATATACATATTCCATCAGTTTTATTTACATTTCTGTCTGTATATATTTCAAGATTATTGAAATATATTGTTTGGACTTTGAGTTGTTTGGGTTTTACTTGTTAGTTCCTGCTTTATTTGCAGTTCCCAACATGTATGGCTCATTACATTTACTTCCTGTTGTTGTCTGGTTTGCCACTGATTGTCTGCCTCTTCCTGATGTGTTCCACCTGGGCCCAATGAGCCCTGTCTCACTTGTTCCTTCAGTTCGTGTTTGTCTCACCTCCCTGCCAATTAGTCTTGTACCAACAAGCCAGTGTTACAGCCTTCTATCCCTTGGACTGCATCTCGTCCTCCGACAGCCCATTGGACCTGTTGTTCTGACCTGACCATCAGCCTCGGTGTTTCTGGGTACCATGTTCATTTCTGTTTTCCTGCCCGTAAGTGTTACTAAAGACGATGGTGATGCGATCATGTCAGCCCTGTATTTATGGTTCTCTATTTTGAGTGTGGCAGGTGATTTGATCTCAGCAAGACATGTTAAAAGCTACTGTACATGTTACTCTTACAACACATAATAGTAATATGTGATAGTTTGTTTACTGGTAATGTAAAATACATGAATGAGTGCAGCTTCAAAACACAAATTACCCAGAATTTCATCAGTGCAGGCATTTCGTTTTTCAGGTTGATGTGTCGCCACAAGAGGGAGCAATATGACAACGATGTTTTTATTCATTTTCATATTCTCCAAGTAAACAAACAAATAAATAGTTTTCACTCAGGATTCATACTGGGACGCTCTGGAGCCTCCTTAGATCTAGTTTACTGATGCGATAGAAAACGAACAGGAGAAGAAAAAAAAAAAGCCAAAGCAATTATTGCAAAGCAGTGAATCACTTCAGTCTAATAGTTCCTCTGACTTTTTAAAACTGATTTTCACAGCATGAACGCAGCTATAATTTCCAGCTGTTGACTATGTGCTTCTTTTGACAGCTCAGTGGGCTTTAAGACCTTTGAATAATCATTGTGGTCTTTTTTTCAATAACGACAATGGAGGCTTCCAACAATAAACCACTGGAAACCCAATATTATATTGTGGACCCGTAGCTAACAGTCTGATTAAAAAAATGTCATCATAATTTTCTGGAAAACATCCATACCATCCTTTAATCCTCAAGCCCAACATTAAATAACTCCACTTGTACTTTGTCATGGTATTGACTGTGGCGTTGAGTCATAATGGTCTGATAACCTTCTCCACATAATGACTGGAGTGTCTCTTAACGGAGCGCCAATTGATGTTGGCTGTTTGCATGTGAATCACTCTCCAGCCTGGCCACTAAAAGCATTAACAACGAGTGTCACTGATGACAATGTGTTTATTTTTTCCAAGGTCGGATCAATTGAAGTGTGGCGTTTCTCCTGGAAATCCATACCCTCAATTTCCACTCTGCTGCAGCGTTCAGACTATAAAAGTGGAGTTGGTGTGGTTTTGCTGCTCAGAGCTGCTGTTGTGGTTCAACACGTGGACAGGTAGGCAATAACCGCATGAATGAATGTGTGTGTGTGTGTGTGTGTGAATATTTTTGTTTACTTTTTCCACTCTGTAAATGCTCAGATTTCTATTATAGCACATGGTAATCAGTGTCATATATTTGGGCTTTATACTGTTGATAACTTATAATAAACTATTTCAGTTACTTACTGTATGTTACCTATTGAATCGGGGCCGTTTTTACACAAAATGCATCATAAGATATGTTGATAGAAAACCATCAATAACAGTTATGGAGCTGCTTTTATTGCAGGTGGCACATGAGCTGAAAGATCCCTTAAAGATGAATTGGAAATCCCATTGGTATAGTCACAGGAACAAAATACATTTTCCTGCAAAACATTTTTAGTTAGAATAGACAGAAGTTGAATTTTGTTTTTCTTTAAAAGTGTTGGATAATACACTGGAAATATGTGCTCTCTTTCAAAGCCGTGACACCTAACAAGCATGTTTTATTATTTGTCCTTGTCCTTGTCATTGTTTGTACAGTAACTACACAATTGGCTTTCTCTTTCCTTTTCTTTCGTTACATGACGTCCTAATATTCGTCGACATGTTTTGTTGTCAAAGGGGAAAAAACGAGAGATAGGTGTCGTTCTGTTATTGATGTTTTTCATCAGCTGTTATTATTTTTGTTGAATTTTTAGAAAATGCAGTCCATACTGAGATTTTCCAGTGTGATCATATGAATTACTCCACACCATCTAATGAATAGTGCATGATATGGAGGTGGGACACATTATGATGCCTGTCGCTGTAGTTATGACCACACACAGACATTTTCACTGGAGGACTCCCACAGTCCTTCTCATTATATACTGACTGCAGTATGAATTTTGTACAGAGGGTGGCGGTAGTGCTGCATCAGTGGGTTAACTCCACACGCATGTCCTGTCCTGACACCTGTCTCAGTTCTTTGAGTTTCCGGCCCAGCTCTGCTTGTGAGTCCATTGCACATGTGTTACAGTATGAGTTATTACAGCAGGCTGCTCAGGTTTAACAATAAAAAAAAGGTTGTCTAATAATTGTTGCTAACGATGCTTTGAGCAGTGTTGTCATTATGATAGCTCATAGCAGTGTCCCCAAAATTCTGGCCAGACCAGATCAATGCCTGTGATTGCAAAATCAGTTAATTGTTTTATCGATGGCTGAATGTGTGTGTGAAAGAAGGATTACGCACATTTCACATCCGCTCACGACTACTCTCACCTGGACATGATCATCTGAACATCTTGTCAGGAGATGCTGTCTACCAGCTGGAATCTGTATTTCAAGTGTGACACTGATCATTGACCTTCACCTGTTGAATGAAGTCTGTGTGTGGCAGTATATGTTACAGGTGTGTTAATCGAGCTTCTGAAGTGATATCCCACTTTGCCTATTTGTGTGTTTGCTCATTGATAGACTGCGTGGTCCATTAGTCAGGTTGGATCAAAAGTCCAGCAGCATCACACGAACATACAGGCACCACGCTGTTTAGCCAGCTCAACATGTCTGCGTGGTCCTCAGCTCCCTCTCATTGGTTTATTGACTCAGAGGATGAGCAAACAAACAACTACTCAGCCATTTACTCTTTCTTTCCTCCACACTCACTGTGCACTGACACACCACACACACACATCACACACACACACACACACACACACACATCTGTGTTTGCACAGGAGCAGGTGGAAGGACACTATGCATCCATTGGCTGTAAGTAGCGTGTCCCTCCCTGCCTGCTGGAGACGGGCGGGGGGTGGAGGGGTGGTTGGAGGGGTGGTGGTCGTCAGCAGGGTTAAAGTTGATGAGCAGCGCGTCGTGTTTGTCTGACCCTTTTCGTTTTATTCGAGAGAAGCTGCTGGGGGCTGTAGCTGAGCGGTGGGGGGCGGGGGGGTCTGTCAGAGCAGGGGCTCCCACCAGGATAGGCCCAAGCCAGACAATAGCTGGGGTCACAGGTCCTCAGATGCCAGGACGAGAGGGCTAATGAGCCAGTATTGAGCTCAGAGCAGCAGGCCACTGTGGCCCTGCAGCCGCAGGCTCACACGCCTCTGACACGGCCACGGCCAATTTGTCGAGAGCGAGCTGGAGGTCCGTCCGAGTCCAAGAGGCTCCAATCACAAAAGAGACTCAGCCACGGTCAATATGTCTCAATCCAAACACGTGGGGCGGTCAGACCTGTTCCAGCACCCACCCTGACCGACCCCACCACATGATCCGGTCTGATCCACTTCAATATGTGACACTCTACAATACAGTGGACTGGAATGGAACGCAGACTCAGGTCCCAGATCAAGTCTTGGTTTCCCAGAACCAAGTAGACTTCAGACTCAGGTGTCACTGGGACCCATTAGTGCCACTGTTTGTTTGCATGCTGCTACATATTTAATGTGTAATGCTCATGAATCCACACTGAAGGTGACTATCAGCAACACGGCATGTTGTTGTCTCGGCCAGCCTGTGTGACTTATGGTTGTATACTCTGTGTGTGTGTGTACTCGACAGCAGGTAAACAATAGATCCACAGACACGGCCGCGTGCAGAGGTTTTGTTACACATCCAACAAAGAGCTCGCTGGAGTCTCTTAACGTCATAATGAAGCCGCTCTCAGATCAATCCATAATCCTCCTGTAGCTCACTGTGCCTGTGCGCCGCTCGCTCCGGACAGCGTGAACACCCCTGAGCTGATCTCACAAACACAACACACAGAGATCTGGAGACAGAAAATGATCAGCCATTTTTTTTTTTTTTTTTTCTGTGTTGCATAAACACAGTGGAAATGGATGACGCGTCGTCCTCACTTGAATTCTGACCTATATGGAGTTATATGCTATCATGCGCTGTTCGCTCCATGTGGACTCTCCCACAGTTAAATCAACACTGCCTGTATCCGCGGATGAAGCTGCAGCGGCCCGTCTCCTCCTTTGTTCAGCTTTGCAGCTTTTCTTTTTGACCTCTTCCCACTCTCCTGCCACTCCCCATCACTCCATCAACCTCTGCCACCCAGACACATGCAGCTCCCGCTTCTCCACTGCTGACATTGACCTCTCATTTTCATATTGACCCGCTGTTTCCCATGACCTCTGGCCTCTCGGGGTCGTGCCTCCAGCCGTCTGGACCTCTTCCTCCTTGACCTGACCCTGATGGCCGCCCTGCGGAAGGTGCAGATGGATTGCTGTCTGCTCAGGATGGCTACAGGAGTCTGTGGCTGTCTCCATACAGAACATCCGGGAGCAGTTCTCATTTCTAATTTCACTCTCTCTGCCATTAATGATGTGTGTTTTTTTTTTACTGCAATGCACAATACAAATGCCAGGGGAACTGTCTGTCTGTCTGTCGCTCTCCCTGGCTGTCTGTCACACTCTGAACTTGTTGTCCTCATTCCACAGCCTGGGTTTGATACACAGTGTCCTGACAGTGTGCTGGGGAGAATCTGGGTCAGCGCGGGGAGCCTGAGATAGCACAGACACCCGGCTGACGCTGTCGCACTGAAAAAGAGGAAACAATACTTGGATGTGGCGTATCTGCTTAGGTTTAGCCGTATCGCCGCGTGTTGGGGTGGGATCAGTAATCCGGCACAACAGCGTGCAGCCCAGACACACTTTCAACACAATGCGACACAGATCCAGATAATATGTTGTTTTTTTTTTAAAAAAAAAAAATCTTGCTCAAGCAGAAATGATGCAGGAAATTGTTCGCATCAACACATTTCATTATCAGAACTGATTGCCTTGTCGTTTGCAGTGACACGTCCATTCGTTTTGGGTTCAATTTGAGATCAGTGAAGTCTGGACCGACGTCATGGCTCAGTGACTCGCTTTGCAAATGTCTTGCAAAAGCAGCAACACTGGTATCTTTTGGCATTTGGAGCAAGTTGGGTGATTTAAACGATGTCTCTCGCCGCCGAGATATTTCCCCACGTTTGAAAAACTGCATTGCAGTGGGTTTATGATTATTTTTGTGTCTCGGACTTAGGTCCGAGCAGCGTTCCTAATCCCTGCTGTACTGAGACCTGTGAGGAGGAGGGGGGAGAGGGGGGCAGTGATGACAGGGAAGGAAGGGAGGGAGAGAGAGAGCAGAGAGGGAGGGTGGGAGGGAGGGAGGGAGAGCAGCAGAAGAGAGGAAGTGAGTGTTCATTACAAAGTGTGCCTCTCAGTTGTGGGCATGCCCAGTAGAGTTTTGCCTTGCAGCCTGAAATCCAGCCTCTAAATTTGAACAGCAGGGAGACAAGGTGACTGAGCAGACTTTTGTTGCTGCTCTCTCTCTCTCTCTCCATAGTCTTCTTTTCCTCCTCCTCTCCCACTACTCACTCTCTCTCTCTCTCTGTGTGTATGTGTGTGTGTGTTTTTTCATTCTTGTGCAGTGGAAGAGAAGGGGAGATGCAGATTCCAGCTTGTGACAAGTACAAGAGGAAGTCAAGAGAATGAGAAGAGGATGAAAAAAGAGGAGGCTGACGAGAGAAAGCCCTCACCCTCACTTCTCTCTCTTCCCTCCTCCGCCAGCGACTTTTCCCTCAGAACCTGCGGAGACACCAACTTCAGCCGGCGTCCAGAGGAGCTGGAGTGTGAAACCTGAGAGGAGACCGGCGCTCTGTTTGCCATGCTGTCCAGGTCGGTGCCCAGAAAACCACCCACAACAACTGCTCACTCCTTTCCCTTTCCCTTCACTTGGTTTGTTTCATTTCTAGTTTTTTCATTTCACTGCCGTTTGACTCCGTCTGACTTTGTCCACATTTTACGTAGAGTCCATTTACACTTGATTGTTTTGTGACTTAGCGAAAACAACGTGTGTGTGTGTGTTGTGTTGTGTTGTGTTGTGTTGTGTTGTGTTGTGTTGTGTTGTGTTGTGTTGTGAGTGTGGAAGACGACTGAGCGACACAGTGAATGAGATGCTGTTCATCCTCTCTCAGCACCGTCTCACTGTTCTGTGCGAAAGTGCTGAAACTCCAGCTGCTCCCACAAGGAGACTGTTCCCTGGATCAGCTCAGACGCTCGTGTGTGTGTGTGTGTGTGTGCGTGTGTGTGTGTGTGCGTGTGTGTGTGTGTGTGTGTGTGTGTGTGTTGAAGCCAGATGAACGTCGACACGTGGTTATGATTGGGGGAGAGATCAGGGAGACGTGCAGTGCTCTGGTTGTTCACTCTTACTCTAGTGTGTGTGTGTGCGTGTGTGTGTGTGTGTGTGTGTGTGCGTGTGTGTGAACAAAGACGTGATTAAACATTTGGTGAAGGCTTTGAAAGCATTTTGCAACACAAAACTGATGATGATTTTTTATTAACATTTATTATTATTATTAACATTTATTCATGTAAATGAATGGTGTTTTGATCTTTATTCCCCCAAATCTACTAATCTAATCTCTGGTGACAGAGTCGTTTGACAATTAGCCTGTAATCATATCAGTGTCAATAGTTTTCCAGCCCTGTGATTTGAACAGAGTTAACACAGGCAGCAAGGTCGTTATTGATGACTACTTTTTATTAAAGCTGTCAGACAGCTCACCTGTCCTATGCTGTCCTCCATCTGAGGGCCCCTGAGGGCCTGTCCCATTAGCCATCCTACTCTGCCTTGCCACTGTCAACCAAGTGTCAGCAGTCTCCTCCCCGGAGACTTGGTTTTGACAGGTTTATTATTCCTGAGCTGTGGATATGGGCCATGGACACTATACAAAGATGAGGTTGGATTGTACCATATAGCGCATATCATTATTATTATTATTATTATTATTGTTTTTGTTACGTTGTTGTTATATTCAAGAAATGTTCCCTTGTATAACAGGAATATAACATAATTACTCATTTATATAAATGTATAATATATTTTTATAATATATTTGTGTGTGTTTGTGCGTTTCTCTCTGATTTTCAAACTAATCTGCTGACTCTTTCTCCAGTTAATTCATAATTATATGACTTTTACACATCTGTGGAAAAAAGGCTTTCATTTTACCAAGAGAACTGTAATTTCTTATAATATATTTGACGAAGAGCAGCACTGATGCTGAGAACTTGGAATCTGACAGTGTTTGGTCCAATGTCTGAGAAATTAGTAAAATGATTGTTTTGCAGATTATTGCACCATGTGCGTACCTTAACAGAAATGTAGTAGTACGCAAATAGAAAATACAGAGTAATATGTAATAATAATATGCAAATCTCCCCTGGTTTGCTAAATCTGAGGAGTTGAAATGATAAACATGTTCTCAGTAGTAGATCTTATCCTCTTATCCTGCCTCCTGTTTCTTTTTCTCTCTGCAGTGATAAGCTGTGCGTCAGTCTGTTTACAGTAGTCGCGGCTGTTGTCGTCATCCCTGACATACCAGACATTCTCCATCCTCGTTCTTGTCATGACTGCAGCGGGAGTCTCCCACAGCCTCCCCACAGTTAATACAGAACTCCCAAACTATCTCGGTAGTCGTCAGCATTTCAGCCTCATACTCTGTGTCAGCGTCCCTCTGCTACTGCCACGCTCTCACTGACGAGAGAGGCCTGTTTGGCTGTTTGTCAGTTAGCTGAGAATTAAAAAGTGTGTGTCATGATTCATTGTTGACTATATGATAACTTACTGGAAACACTCAGACAAATTGTCCCTCGCTTCTTATGATTAATCTGTTGTGTTTCAGGATAAAGCCCACAAGTTTTTGTTGGCAGTTGATTGTAATTTGTTGATGTTCTTGCATATAGTCATTTATTTTTTGCTTATAGTTTGATGTCGCTGGGCATTTTATATGATAAAAAAAAAACAAAAACGTGAGTGTGTTTACCTCGGAAGGAAGAATCCTTTGTTCAAGTCATGATGCAGCTGCACCGTGTGGGATTTATTCAATTAAAAGTAGTAACTATTAAATTCTTTTTTTTTTCAATAAAATTATTTTATTCAGGTAGTCCCATGTTTACAAAAAAACACATTGCAAGTAGTACAGTTAAAGAGTAAAGCGTTATGGAAATATTTAATTTGTTTTCGAGGATTAGCATTTTAAAGGAGCACGCCACAGATTTTTACACCTGCAGTAAAGGTCAGGTTACTCGTCATGGTTACTACCATTCAGCTTTTAAAAACAAGCCTGATGATTTTTAACGAGCATTATGAAAGATCATTCCTGACTTACTACAAAAAAACAACAACAAGTCCATATATCCCACAATCCCTAATTATAGTTGATTTATTTATAGGACAAAGACAATGAAAATAACCTTTGTTGCATTAATGATCATTCACCTATAAACGTCTGGAAGTCAAACACTCAATTAGCCCACTTATGCTACTTGCTTTTATTTTAATAATAGGATCTTTCAGCTAATCAGCGTTTTAGCCTAGCAGCATCACTGATTCTAAACCAGCATTTCTTTCTGACCTCTACGTTTGCCAATGGCTTCAGTGAAATAGAATAAAGCAGTCCCTGATGTGGCCATAGAGATTGTGTACGTTAGCAGCAGTGTTGTGGCGACTCAGAAAGCTGAAAGCTCTCGCAGCCGTCAGGACTTCATTTGTTTAACTGACAGGATGACTCCCTTCTTCCTGGGGGGGGACTGGGTTTCCATGTGTTCCTCCCTGAGTCCCACCCCTCACGCTGACACCCCTGAAGCTCCATGATCCATCACACAGCAGGAAGCCATGTTTGGTGAAAAGGCCCGTGAACTCGTTACCTCCCTCAGCCTGCCCCGACTGAATGTCAAACCCATTTTTCCCAGGATTGCCTGGGTATTGGAATAATTGGGAATTGCATTCAGTGCGAGCTGGTTGTCACTGCAACTTTTACAATAGAGATATCAAGTGCGCCGCCTCTGTTTCCCTCTGACCTCGCTTTCACTGCTCCTCCAGCCTGCTCGGCCCACTTCATTCCGAGGTCCTGATGGGTCATCATCACGACTCCAGCCTCCCGGTATATAAGCTACAGTGGGTCAGCTGGTCTGGAGCGTCGTCTATATACTTTTCTTCCCTGCTCCATTGTTTCTGGGATCTTTGGATCGAGCCTGTTCAACATGGCACACATTCAAAATGGCAACCTCAAGGGCCTTTTATTCCTTCACCAGAACCCCATCACTTTTCTCTCTCCTCTCGCTACTGAGTTATTCAGAGTTTAATGAGGAAGGGAAATAAAGGAAGGCTTATGGTTTGCTGGATGATGGAGAGGCTGCCATTTTCCTGCTGTCAGAGGAGCCACACAGCAAGTGTTCATGTGAAATGAGTTTTTTTTTTCTTTTCTTTTCTTCTTCTACCAGAGAGGAAGGTGATTGAGATGTCTGAGAAAGAGCCAGGGAGTCTGGAGGAGCTGGGGTCATTAAAGTGTGAGACGGAGAAGCTGCAGCTCCTTGAATGTTCCGCTGCATTTCGGATACAGTTTAGATCAGGAGCAGGAATTTCCTGCCAGGTTTTATGGTTATCAAACGTCAAGGCACCGACTCCAGCGAAAGCATCAAATAGTTCCGTGCCTGCACACCTCCTGTGTTGTGCATCATTTTAATGACTACAGAGGATTATCCCCTTACATAAGTGAGGGTGGGCGGGTTGGAGACAGCTCCTGACTGTGTGGGAGGGCATGAGACCCAACCGGAGGAAGTGCCGAGCCGGAGCTGGATGATGGGGCTGTTGTTGCGAGGTTCAGCCTGTGCTGTGCATCAGCTGTCGGGGAGCGCGTTCGTTTAGCGGGTGCACAGGCGTCAGCGGAGATGCAGGTTTTTTCTCTGTGACATCAGGAGTGTGGAGAGGTGGAGTTGTTGCTGGTTGATGGGTTTGGTCTCCTCTGTCTCGAGATGTCTGGCGTAAACGTGCATAAACACTGTGTCGCTGAGGTCCTTGCTGGGCTGTCTCTCCACAGCTGCTTGTACCAGCCAGCTGCTGTGGATGTGCACATCCCAGAAAACCAAAGAAACAACATGTCAAGGGACAGTTTTAGTACATCATTAGCAGGATTCAGATAACAGCGGCAGGCTTGTAGGGACACCTCACTGTGGCACTGCCTGGGACATGCACAGACTTCAACAGGCCTCAGACTCAGACTGTGTGCGGAGCTGCCTCAGGTATTTCAATATTTGCAAATAAGACACACGGGAATGAGCTGTCAGACGAGGCACACACCCGTCATTTCAACACACTGGTCAAACGTGCAGCTGCACAGAAAAAGACGAAACGAATCAAATATATTTTCAAGAAATCTATTTCACCTCCGTTAAACATGTAACATGGAAAATAATTATATATATAACTATATATAATAGCAGTAATTAGTGTATACAAAAAAATAAGTGTACACATTTTACAAACATTTATGATAAAATAAACGTTTAAATATATTCTTTTTCATTCTTTTGTCCATTGTTGTTGAGGGCCGACCTAAGGACACTGTACTTTCATATGACAATTGAATTATTAGGTCTGTGTATGTATGTATGTATGTATGTATGTACGTATGTATGTATGTATGTATGTATATATGTATGTATGTATGTGGTATGTGGCAACTTTAACCAAATATTAACTGACCTCACTGTGGCGTGACTGTAGCATTTGAGTACTTCCTTTATCCCGTACAGTTTTGAATTTAAACTTTTAATAAACAGCAACTGTTGCTTATTTATCGGGTCCCAAAAAGTGGCCCTCTCACATGATCAGAAAAAGCTCGCGACATTTTTTATATAACACGACAACATAGTTTACATAACAGCATAAAATCTGGGGTAGATTTTTAGCACCTAAGTGATCTCAGTCTACTCTCGAAATAGAACTGTTAGGAGCCGAGTGAGGAAATAAATGGAGTCATTCAAAAACACAATTTAGTCAGTTTTTCAGTAAGATCATTTTGAATGGAGCTATATATATATATATATATATATATATATATAACATGTAGGTATATTCTCTCTTTTTTGTAATCCTCCCTCTGTCCGTCTCTCTCCATCTTCC
The DNA here is from genome assembly GCA_016785345.1 of Trinectes maculatus. Classification (NCBI taxonomy): domain Eukaryota; kingdom Metazoa; phylum Chordata; class Actinopteri; order Pleuronectiformes; family Achiridae; genus Trinectes; species Trinectes maculatus. Next base: position 17,312 of record JAFBJQ010003216.1, read on the forward strand.
CTCCACCTATTCTGTCCCCTCCGTTCTTGTCTCTCTCTCTCGACAGGGGTGCTGGGTGCAGGTTGACAGCCTTGCAGGTCTCCTCATTATGCCGCGGCTGAGCCGGCACAGATTTATAGAGATGATAAAAGCAGTCTGGAAGGCAATAATGACCACGGGCTCTGATGCAGTGGGAGGGAAGAGGGAGGGACGGCTCTGTCTGGACACTCGTACCAAATGAAACAGGTCAGGATACAGTATTCACTCTGTTCATACCAATATATTAACAGTGTATATCAAAGCTTTATTTACCAGCACCTTTAACATTTAATGTATATTTAATGTGTGTGTAAATAGTTACACGTACATATTTGACTATAAATATGATCTGGTCAGCGTTAACATTAGCTGAGCAACATAAACCTGTTGTGTGTGGCTTTACAGTGTTCTCTGTTAGCATGCATGTTCCCATTTATCATGCGTGACTGATTTTCTCATTGCTCATTGCTCCTTTCCTTTCCCCAATGTCATGTGTATTTTAAATTGCACTTGCTGTGATGTCACTGATGATGTCACAGCTGTGACCTCATGCTTTTCGCCCTGCTTTAAGCTGCATATCGTACAGAAAATAACAAATTGTTGACCTTGGAAAGCATTGCCTCGTCTAGGTATTGTAAGAGAAAGTTAAAAAACAATCCTGTTTCCTCCTGGTTTTTTTCAGATGCCCTCTAGAAAAAAATGTCATTTGAATTCAACAGTTTCTTCATTGGCTCAGACCCTGGAACGTGCAGAATTATAATATTTAAGAAATATAAAGCAATTTTCTAGTTGTTTTTTTGTTGTTGCTGCAAACAAGATCAAGATTTGTTTTATCATATGGTATGTTCATTTCCTAAAGACTAAACCCACTCAAAGATTATTGGCCATCAAAGGTCGAACCAAATATAATCCAAAAGATTATTGTAATTATTAAGAAATCTAAAATTACATTTAACACTGTAATCCATGTAAAAAACAAACCACTTCTTAATTGAAGTTTGGATGTTGTTTGTAAATTGCCTCCCGTTGCCAGAATTTTATTACAAACATTAACGCTTTAATTTGACAGAACTGTGATTAAGAAATTCATTTCACATTCATGTTTTTTCTCAGTTGTCTTTCTGTTAATAAAACGCACATAAAGGGTTGAAATTAACAGTAACACAAAGGGAAAAGTAGTACAATTATTTTGTGAAGTATAATTACCATGCAATAGCTTTTAGAATTTTTTCTTTTTAAAGGACGTTAACATAACCTTATTTATTTTCTCTCTCTAAACACACAGGAAACTAATTAGAAATAGGCTGCACTGATTGTACACTGAGAAGTCAGGAAGCAGGAGTTGAACTGGACTGGATGTATCCTCGCACCTGCAGCCGCTGACTGGATGCCGGGTCGACGCCGCAGGCAATCACAACAGTGAGTGACATTTACACCCCACATCTTCACATCCACTTCCACCTCAGTCACCTGAGTCCAGCACATGAGCATCTCAGCTGTTAGCTCTGTTCAGAAGAACCAGGAAGAGCAATGTGTTTTCTTCTCCTGGGGATGTTCTCTGGAGGGCTTTCCCACAGCTATGGCTGAGGAGACCTGGTCATGCCAGCATCTAGGCTGACTTACCGACCATCTGTTCCACCTTGTGGTGTTAAAACACTTTGACAGTGGATCAGTGGAAGGAGCTGCAGAAATAACACCATCAGATTTATCTCTAGGTCTCTGCTCTTTCCATTCGTATAGTTTGTGCATGAATATATAGAAGCTGGAGTTTGAGATGCTCTTCTATAAAGCGTGATTATGTGAGTCACTGTAGCATTTCTTTACAAAGCTGCAACTCATCCTCTTTAGATCTGCTGACTGGACTGAAATCCCAGGTGATCAGCAGGTTTTGAAACAGTCACACTTGTTTTTTTTTCCAATTGTGGCGGTGGTAGAAACAATACATTCAGTTTGAATCAGAGGAATGTATTTAATTCAATTAGTTTCACCTTGTTTAGGGTCAGTATCCATTTAGGGAGGTAAGGATGATCTCAGCTGTATTTTGGAAGAACCTATCAGTGTGGAACTTCACTGCGTTCTGTTTGTTGATCCAGACATAAAGACCCTCTGGCTTCTTCTGTAGCGAGTCAGTTTAAAATAACACAGCATCTGTGTCAGATTCCTGTTCATTTCTCCTGGAACAATGGAGGCAAAGCACATCACAGAGCAACATCCCTTTGTAATTTATCCTTCCAAGTGCATTCTGTACCATTTGGATCTGTGTCCTCTTGTCCTATCCCTGTATGTGTTAAACCCTCCATACTTCCTCTCATCTTGTTGTGTGTGGAGCTGAACCCAGCCACCCCCATCAATCACCTTGATTCATCATTACAAACCAGGCAGTAATGGAGGACAACACTATCCCCAACAGCAACAAACTGCTGCCACCGTTAGGAATGTTGGCTATTAGGAGCATGTGTTGACTTGCTATATTTGACTCCCGGTGCTTGCGTTGCCTTGTTGTTGTCATTTTCATGGTATTTCGGCCAAAACACTCTCAGTGTGTAATCGCCACTCAAAGTGACTGTTTGGGCGATGAGGGTTCATGTGTGTTTTGTCTGAGAGGCTCATTCCTTGTCTCGGCGGGCGAGCGAGCAAGCGAGCGAGGGAGTGAGCGAGTGAGAAAGGTAAACCAAGCACTCCACAATCAGCGGCGTCTCCTCAGCTCCCTCTCTCCTGTCTCATCCTCCTCACTCCCTGTTTCATTTGCGGCCGGATTGTCATGGTAATCGGGGTCAGAAGATGAGGGGGTTCTCACGTTCAATGTGAAACTTAGCCCTTTGTGTGTCTGTGGCTCAAGCTGCTGCGAAGGAGGCCAGAGGTGAAATTGAATTCAGCTGAAATTCCCCAGTGAGTCTGGCCCTGAGGCTGAACTGTGCCAGACCGGAGCGGAGCGGCCTTCCTGCAGGGGGCAAACCACTGCTCTCTGTTCAGCCACAGTGCGTGAGGATGAGCAGGGGCTGATGGGGAACCGGCTTGGCTTTAAGGCTTGATTGACATGGTTGTTTCAGAGACAGGAAAGACATTAGAAGATGAAGCGACCAGTGCTTCAGTCATTTTGCATTTATTCCGTTTTAAAGGAATCAATCATTGATATGAGCTAAGAACTGGGGTTATGATCAGCACTGTGGACTGGTTAAGGTTAGGCAGACATTTGGTAGCCAAATGTTAATCCAGCCTCACAAGACCTGGTCTGACTTCACTAGTCAGACCAGGTCTGTGTCCGAAATCGCCCCCTAACCCCTACTCCCTACTCCCTATATAGGGAAATAAATGTAGTGCACTATGTAGTGAGCTCAACAGAAAAATCTTTCGGACACTACTCTCGGCGCCGGTAATTACGTCATCGCTGTCGCACAATTAAAACGTACCACATTATTGTCGTCTCACAAAATACTTGTTTGTTTACCACTGCATTTTTATTAAATTAGAGGCTTTTGATTACTTTCCTGTACTTTTTATTTTCATATTTTGTTATATTTTATAATATTTATGCATATTTCCCTCCCATCTGTCCGCCATTTTCACTTCCGCGCAGCCCAGAGAATTTCTGGCAATGCATGATGGGATATCTTGGTCCGGTTAGTGACCATCGGATGTTTACTACATTTCGCGGTGAATTGTGGGATACATTGAGTGCACTATATAGTGGACATGCTATGATCCCTAAGGTTTCGGACACCACTACAAAATGGCGTGCTCACTATATAGTGCACTATAGTGCACCATATAGGGGTTAGGGGGCGATTTCGGACACAGCCCAGGTCTTGTGACGCTGGATTATTGTGGCACTGAGTGTGGTAGATTATGAGACATTTTACTATACATCTGGGAACATCTGGCCCACTGTTTTCACCAGAACAAACAGGATTGCTTCTGTTTCACTGCCGTCCAGCACTGTGGAGGTAACCGGACCAAAACCATAAGTTGGAATGTGCATCTGTGTGCCATGTGATTTACCAGCCGTCATATCTTAGCCCAGGACTCGTGTGCGTCGCCTACATGGTGCTCGCAGTGATGAAATGATGTTGTATGAAAAGCTCAACGGCAAAATATCATGACAGTCAGCAGGTCTAACTGTGAATGTGAATGGGTTTGCCCTTGACCTGCCTGGAGAGTCAGCACTCCAGCAGCACATGTTTTTCATTTCTCAAGTTTTCTAATAGAAAGAAATTTGTTTTAAAAATTCCTTGCAATCCCCCTGGTCCTTTCCTGCTTCATGCACTTGTTTGCAGAAACTTCCAAAAATAAAGGAAGCAGTTTATGTAAAGCTGCGGACGAGAGTTGTACCTCGCTAAGTTAAAATGGCTGCACTGCCGGAGTTCGACATCTCATGTTCCTGTCCGGCTCTGTCCTGAGCGACTTGGTAAACATGATTAAACCCTGTTTTTCTGTCCTGCCGTCCGAGGTCATTTTCATGAATTACATTGTAATTATGCATCACTATCCGTACGGTTTGTTTTTCTTTCTTACCAATTCCTGAAAAAGACAAATTACATATGAAATTTCAAGCCGAGCCATTGTGCAGGAGTGGTCAGATCCTGGGTCTGCGGCGGGATAATTGAGCTGTAATTTTGGGAATGGCCTTGTTGGGCTGAAGGTGGATTTTTTTTAATGAATAGACTCCATTCTGTGGATCTAACCTTGAGTAGCAGTGAGAGTATTTCCTCTTCAGAGAGATGTGAACTCAACCTGGCCATCATCTCTCTGAAACATATATTTGTGATCGTGGGGCCTCTGACAAGTGTGAGTCACAGTCGGCTTTGTCAGATTTGATGTAGGCAATAAAACGGCGTGTTCTTTTCTGGCATGCCGTTTATGTCATTTGCAATTTACATGCACAATCAAAAGCATCGAAGAATTTCAAAAATTCGTGATGTCAATAGAAGGCATGCACATTTTATGCACTGTTGTGCATCTGTGTGCCAGGTGATTTACCAGCCGTCATATCTTAGCCCAGGCCTCGTGTGCGTTGCCTACATGGTGCTCGCAGTGATGAAATGATGTTGTATGAAAAGCTCAACGGCAAAATATCATGACAGTCAGCAGGTCTAACTGTGAATGTGTATGGGTTTGCCCTTGACCTGCCTGGAGAGTCAGCACTCCAGAAGCACATGTTTTTCATTTATCAAGTTTTCTAATAGAAAGAAATTTGTCTTAAAAATTCCCTGCACTCCTAATGTAGCAGTCGACACTGGTCCTTTCCTGCTTCATGCACTTGTTTGCAGAAACTTCCAAAAATAAAGGAAGCAGTTTATGTAAAGCTGCGGACGAGAGTTGTACCTCGCTAAGTTAAAATGGCTGCACTGCCGGAGTTCGACATCTCATGTTCCCGTCCGGCTCCGTCCTGAGCGACTTGGTAAACACGATTAAACCCTGTTTTTCTGTCCTGCCGTCCGAGGTCATTTTCATGAATTACATCGTAATTATGCATCACTATCCGTACGGTTTGTTTTTCTTTCTTACCAATTCCTGAAAAAGACAAATTACATATGAAATTTCAAGCCGAGCCATTGTGCAGGAGTGGTCAGATCCTGGGTCTGCGGCGGGATAATTGAGCTGTAATTTTGGGAATGGCCTTGTTGGGCTGAAGGTGGATTTTTTTTAATGAATAGACTCCATTCTGTGGATCTAACCTTGAGTAGCAGTGAGAGTATTTCCTCTTCAGAGAGATGTGAACTCAACCTGGCCATCATCTCTCTGAAACATATATTTGTGATCGTGGGGCCTCTGACAAGTGTGAGTCACAGTCGGCTTTGTCAGATTTGATGTAGGCAATAAAACGGCGTGTTCTTTTCTGGCATGCCGTTTATGTCATTTGCAATTTACATGCACAATCAAAAGCATCGAAGAATTTCAAAAATTCGTGATGTCAATAGAAGGCATGCACATTTTATGCACTGTGCTGTTTCAGGGATGAGAAAGGAATTAGTGTTCAGTTTATTTTCAGCTGCTGCTTACAACATATTCACCTTGAAATTCCAAAAAAGAAAGAAAGAAAAAAGGAGCTTCTTCCAGCGAAACTCATGTTGAAGGGTTTGAAGAGACTTGACAGCCCTCGTAATGATAAAAAGACTCAGGACCAAAGAGTCACTGACTCCTTGCATCATAATTCAAACCCATTTGTTTATTACTTAGTAAAGGGAGTTATGGCGTGGGCAGAATCCATCAAGGCTTTCAAAGCATTCCTTGTTTATGTATTAGGTGTCAGGGAGGGAGGGTGGAGGGGGTCCGGGGTTCAAACTAAAATCCTGTTTACAGTCAGTATTTTCTATGGGTGGAGTCTGAGCTACCTGCCATTCTGACATATTTACACTTGTACAGTGCAGAGGGAATATGGCTGCAATTATAGGCTGGTCACATTTGGGTCCTGGTGGAAAGAAAAGCAAACTAACGTTATTGTTAAATATGACTGAACCCCAGGGCTGTTGTGGGTGGTGGAGGATGGTGGTGGGTGGTGGTGGTGCAGGTCCAGGGCTGCTGTGGGTGGGTGGTGGTGGGTGGTGGTGGTCCAGGGCTGCAGTGGTGGGCCACCTGCACCAGCATGGTTTGGATGTACAGTTAATGGGTCCAGTTTATTTAAGCTTTTTGTTATTTATCAGTTTGTGATCTAACTACACAATAAACCTTGTGGCCAAACTATGATTCATTATTGTTTAATAATGGTTATTATATATTAATATTCATGAAATACATTTGCTAAATCCAAAATCGTAACTCTAGTTTATTAAATACATAAATCCTATCAAGTCCGTCATAACTCAGTAATACACCACACTCCTTAAATTGATGTTTCCATGGAAACAAAATCCAAAAACTGTTCTGTTCAGGTTGAAGGATAATGTTTTGTCTCTAACGTATACAGAGCTGAGGGAGAGAGGTGGATTTCTTTATTTTTCCATTTCTCCTTGAATGCTGTTTTTGGGGCCGGGCCCTTCAGACAATGTCGATTTTGTCATGATGCGTGTGAGAGGTGCACCTGAGCTTCCTGCCACTGCACTGCCGCAGCCCCTCCACCCCCCAGTCTGCCCAACTGCAGGTCAGGAATGCTGCTTCTGATTCGCTGCGTTTGGCTGAAATAACATTTGATTATTGAACTGAATCTTGCAGTTTGCTACTGAGATGTTCAGACGTTTTGTTACTTGTCAATCGATATATTCGTTTTTAGTTGTATTATTATTATTATGGTAATTTATGTCAATCAGTGGAAAAAGATTCTGTTACCTGTTGTTTTAAAGCTGACATTTCCATGTTACAAAACAAATCATGGCTCTTGAAAAGGCAGAAGTGGAAGTGTGATTGGACGATATCCAGTCGTTCCGCATCCTATTTCGCTCCTCCTTCACTTGTTGCCTGTTGTGGCTTTAGTGCTTCACGAGTGAGCCTTCCTGGCTCGGACAGATGATTGACAGGTGGTAATGAGTTGTGGGGAAATGTGAGAGACCACTGTAGCCAGAGGAAGTGAAATGAGCAGCGATAGGTGAATGAGGGTCCAGTAAATTAAAGCAGAGGGATGATGATGGTGGTGCTGGTGGTGGAGGATGATGGGGGGGTTGATAGGGTGGGGGGGGGGGGGGGGTGTAG
>JAFBJQ010003216.1:25176-123523 GCA_016785345.1 Trinectes maculatus
GTTGATAGGGTGGGGGGGGGGGGGGGTTGACTCGACTATCCCCAAGACTACTTTATTTCATGGTGTAAAAAAAAAAATCTGCCTCTCAACACAAACTATCACCCCTGTGTGACAGGTAATTATTATGGCAGTCGGAAAAGCTTCCCAAACAGATATCCCAGCCTCTCTCAGGAGGCCATATTCTCAGCCACCACCGGTAGCTGCGAGAAATATATACACCGCTGCCATGCTGGGTGTTGAGGGGCTCGGCTTGAGCTCAGACCCTCAGACCCGCACTCTGTGCATAATGGAACAATGGAGGGAGAAGGGTTTAGGGGGGCATGGCAGACAGCAGGAGGAGTTTTATCAAGAGGCTGGATGTCAAAGTTCTGCTAAGCTAGAAACAGTGTATATATATATATATATATATATATATATATGATACAGCAATATAAAAAGTCTGCAGAACAAGGCAACGTCTCTACCACATCACCAGTAACATGTAGCAGCTGGGTCAGCAGATGCAGCACCGCACTGTTACTGTGGTTACAGAGGTGAACACACACAGATGAGGGATCCTTTGACCAAGGGGCGTAACATTTCTGACACACACACACACACACACACACACACACGCATGCACACACTCTCTCTAAGTGGTTGTCTACATCACAAAGGAGAGGGCCAGCTGACCAATCAGAGCAGACGGGGCCACTCGGGAGGCGGCCATGAGCTGGAACAGAGTGTGAAACGAGACGCTGCTGCAGTCAAGTGTATGAGACAAATCATGCATAATTATAAGATGGCAAAAATAAAAGCTGAATCTGGAAATGACCTTAAAATGGGCACTTTAAGTCAACCGGTCACATTTTACCTATTTTTTTTAAACGGTTGTTGTTGTTATGCTAAAGAGGGTAACTTTGGGAGGAAAAGAAAAATGAAAAAAAAAAAAAAATTAAAATACACTATGTAACTCATAGATTTGACTGTCGCCCATCTCAGACGGACATTTCCATTATTTCGTCCAAGGCTCCAGTGGTGAACTGGTTGCACAGGGTTATTTCATTGGTTCGTATGATGGCGGGAAGCCAATCATACACACAGCAGGTGGCATCTGGGCATTTTGAGACTTTGGCTCTGCAGTTTAGTGACTGAGAGGGTAATAATGCAGAAACCTGCCTTTATCTCCAGTCCAGAGTGTCGAAGCAGAGCCAAGCAGCTGCTGTGTAAATATGAGGGTTTGCCTCTGTAGGTTTCAAAGATGGAATGTTTTCATACCTACAGTACACACCGTATATGTTTGTATTTATTTGTGTTATTATCTGCCTCTTTGGGAGTGTAGACCCCGATGTGCACATATACAAACTCAGACACACATACCTGAACACCTATACCTGGTTTGTGTTATAGTATCCATAGCTTTTTACAGCTACATTGCAGTAAAAACACTGTGTTGAATCAGGATTCAATGGCCAACTCAGGTCTTTCTTATAAGCACATATATCATGTATCATATCTGTAGCACTGGCCCTGAGTGGGTCTGTGAGAAAAATAGGTTTGTGTTTCATAAAGTTCCCTTTGTGCAAATATACTGTTGGTACTCGCCTGTTGATGGCATATGGCGAATTGTGTGTATGTGTCGCTTGGCGTGCACTGACGTCCATTGTTTTTATTTGCTATTCACTAATGCGAAAGATAGCAGAAGTGCAAGTCAGACGTGACTGACTGCAAACAATAGAGAGAGAAACAAAAGACAGAAGCAGAAGACAGATACAAAGTCAAGGCAATGGACAACCAGAGCAGACAGCTCCCATCAGTGCACTGGTTTTGGTATCGACAGTCCTGTGATGCTCCATGTTACAGGATGGCCTCTCCTATCTGCAGGTTAAGTGTGCATTTAATTTTCTATCAAAATCAGAAATATGTCATTAATTCATTGATATGACAGGCATTATGAGAAACTCATTGTGTAACACAACAACTGGCTGCGACAGACACTTGAAGTTGGGTAAATTGACCAGGCTGTAGCAGTAAGTGCACGGGCAGCAGCGTCATGTGTCCTATCCAGTGTTTGACGAGCTAATAGGCTGACGAGCAGTCTGTCCTGTCCTGTCCTGTCCTGTCCAACAGCGGACATTTAGAGTGAGACACTAAAATAGGTCTCAGTCAAAGGCTGTGTGACTGTGTCAGAGGAACAGGCTCTGGTTGGTTTGTTGGTGTTTTTGTTTGCTTGTCAGCTGGATTGCGCAATCAAAGTCGGCGAAGAGCATGATCTACTGATCTAAGTCTGGTTTAACCAAAGCTTTGTACAGACACCGGAGTGTAAACAAAAGACGGGGGTTAGAGGTCACAGGAGCATGGTGGTGCTGTTCATTAACCCACCCCCCCATGTCTTGCTGTTTGAGGGAAGTCCTCAGATGTGAGACGCGTGAGGCAGACGTCAGTCTGACAATCAGCTGATCCAAGCAGCGGGGCGATCAGTGTCAGCCAGGCAGACATGACAGCAGCGTGAGAAATACTGAACTAACGACGGCTTTAGAAGGATCAATCTCGTCAAAAAAAAAAAAAAACCCAAAACAATTTTCTCTCTCTTCCCCCCAGTTTCTCATCTGGCAGGTAACTTCCTCTAATGGCACCACTTCACCTTTGCTTCACATGTCGCTCTCTTCACACGCCACACATTTCTGGCAGTGATTCGAACATTTGAAGTCAAACTGAAACCTGAATACGACCTCAGATCTTTAGGACTGTTCCTGTCATAGTGTGTACAGTAGTGTACAGTAGTGTACAGCATGTCACAGTGTGTACAGCATGTCATAGTGTGTGCAGAAGCTCATTTTCCACCATGCTGAAGTTCATCAGGTTCATTCTGTTTGCTCTCCTCTGCCACCTTCTCTATTTATTCAACCGCGTTCAGTGGAAAACGTCCTCTTGTCCGGCAGCTTGTGTTCACACACGCTTCCTCTCGGCTTCCTCTCTCTGCTGAGCCGTTAAAAAACACCGACTGTGCTGCTGATTAGGTTTCCCCAGCAGAAGGTGCAGGGTGCTCTACTGACTGTAGTGACTTATGAGTTATGGCCGTGCGAGGGAGACAGGAGCTGGCACACACTGAGAGGAAGGGCGGTGGACGGTGGGTCCTATGTGCTATCTGCACTCTGTGTGAGTGTATATAGGTACAGGATGTAAAGTTACCCTACACAGGAGGTCCCCATTCATATGTTTCCCATATCCTATTAGGCAGCGCTCACTGATGTCAGGGTTAGAGATCTATCTATCTATCTATCTATCTATCTATCTATCTATCTATCTATCTATCTATCTATCTATCTATCTATCTATCTGGATTTTCTCTTAAAAACGGATCCAATTATTAGTAAAGTCACAAATCACAAGTCAGTTGGGTCCATCTTAATTATGCTGCGTGACTGTTGCACTGTTTGTCATTGTAAGTGTTCTTGTCAAGTGTTTTCTTTGAATAACACACAATGTACCCACCGTACTTTCCTCCAGAAACTAACTGACCCAGTGACCTCAGGCTGCTGCTGTGCGTGTGGAAGTAAGAGGAGGAAGGGTGGATGAGAGCGAGGGACCTTTTGGATGATGTAACTGTGTGGTAACACCACCTGATAGACCCCCCCCTCCTCGGCTCACACGGGTAATTGGGTGGAATGGGGTGGGGTGGACACAGCAGAGAGCGAAGAGTCGACCTAATAATCAAAATGCATACTTCCTAATCATCAGGCACACACACACACACACACACAGGGAGAGGGAGACCGTGGAACAAAAGGTGAGCACGGTTTACCGAGCTTACCCTTTTTCATTTCATCTATCGCCCCCCCCTCCAACCCCCCCATCCCTTCCACTGTCCCCTCTGTCCGCTCTGTCCCCTCTGTGGACTTGACTTGCCTTTGTCTGGGTCCGGCCAGAGTCTGGCGGACACAGACAAAGGAACGCCGCCTGTCATGGAGATAGAGCAAAGGTTGTGGCTCTCTGGGGGGGTGGGGGGGTGCTGCGGGGCTGGAAGGGTGGCCAGGACTCCGGCTTGGGCAGGCATTGTCAGAGCTGTGAACATCCATTGTTGTCTCTGGGCTCGCTCCTGATCTGACACCAGCCTCGGCTGTCTCCTGTCTCCATGTCCGTCCTGGTTGTCTCCGGGCCGCTGTGCTGTTCCACAGCGAGGAACAGGAATGCAGGGGAAGAGGGAAATGCAACAGATGTCTGACATGACGTTGATCAGCGTGGCTGCTTCAGGCTCTCACACAGTGCCCCTCCCTCATGGTGCTGGATGTAAATACCCCACAGGAGGCTGGTGCTGGTGCCGCAGTGAGAGTCAGACTCTGGGTCATTTCAGTGTTACAGCCTCAGTCCCCTCCTGTTATCTGATGCAGGAGGGCATCATAAACAGTAACGTCATTTGCATTTTACATTTTAGATCAAATGTCATTTAAAAAAGCAGCACGTTGTTAAAGACTAAACCAGCAGCCTCCAGGCTTTATGTCTCGCCACCCCTGCAGGAAACACAGCAACCAACCAGTCACTCACTGCTGTCGTTTCGTCTCGTCTCGTTTTTTTTCCACATATCTTCGAAATAACATTTCCTCGTATTTCAGAGGAATAAAACAAAAAGAAAGTGAAATTGTCAAAAGGTGTTATTCTGTTTCTTCGTTTCACAACATCTCCGTTTTATCTTATGATCTTTAAAGAATATAGATTTCACTTTGACATTGTTATGGACAACTGACTTCCTGTTTTGAGGGGAAATCCTGGTCTAATGTCAGTCAGCCTATGGTCAAGAGACCTGACGTCACTGTGAGAAGGACACTCAGAGTTCAGAGCGTGACTCAGCCTGTCTGGGATTTGACTGGAGAGCGAGAACCAGAGCTGGCACCTGATGTCAGACTGGAGTCCACATCCACAGTATTGGGAACAAACATGGCTGCTGTTTGTGAGGACCAGAGGACACAGGTCCAAAGGCTTCAGACTTTAATCAAACTTTACTCTGTCCTCTCTGCATATTTTCTTTCTTTTTTTTTTTTTTTTTGCGGGGGGGGGGGGGGGGGGGTGATGCGGGGCTGGAAGGGTGGCCAGGACTCCGGCTTGGACAGGCATTGTCAGAGCAGTGAACATCCATTGTTGTCTCTGGGCTCGCTCCTGATCTGACACCAGGCCCGGCTGTCTCCTGTCTCCGTGTCCGTCCTGGTTGTCTCCGGGCCTCTGTGCTGTTCCACAGCGAGGAACAGGAATGCAGGGGAAGAGGGAAATGCAACAGATGTCTGACATGATGCTGTTGATCAGCGTGGCTGCTTCAGGCTCTCACACAGCGTGCCCCTCCCTCATGCTGCTGGATGTAAATACCCCACAGGAGGCTGGTGCTGGTGCTGCAGTGAGAGTCAGGCTCTGGGTCATTTCAGTGTTACAGCCTCAGTCCCCTCCTGTTATCTGATGCAGGAGGACATCATAAACAGTAACGTCATTTACATTTTACATTTTAGATCAAATGTCATTTAAAAAAGCAGCACGTTGTTAAAGACTAAACCAGCAGGATCCAGGCTTTATGTCTCGCCACCCCTGCAGGAAACACAGCAACCAACCAGTCACTCACTGCTGTCCTCGTTTTTTTTTACACCGAAATAACATTTCCTCGTATTTCAGAGGAATAAAACAAAAAGAAAGTGAAATTGTCAAAAGGTGTAATTCTGTTTCTTCGTTTCACAACATCTCCGTTTTATCTTATGATCTTTAAAGAATATAGATTTCACTTTGACATTGTTATGGACAACTGACTTCCTGTTTTGAGGGGAAATCCTGGTCTAATGTCAGTCAGCCTATGGTCAAGAGACCTGACGTCACTGTGAGAAGGACACTCAGAGTTCAGAGCGTGACTCAGCCTGTCTGGGATTTGACTGGAGAGCGAGAACCAGAGCTGGCACCTGATGTCAGACTGGAGTCCACATCCACAGTATTGGGAACAAACATGGCTGCTGTTTGTGAGGACCAGAGGACACAGGTCCAAAGGCTTCAGACTTTAATCAAACTTTACTCTGTCCTCTCTGCATATTTTCTTTCTTTTTTTTTTTTTTTTTGCACAGAGTGTTGTTATGCAGCGCGGGGACAAATTGATTGTTCAGTCTGGAGCCCAGACAGCCAATTGTCTCCTGCTCTGCTTTGATTCACTGAAATGTCACAGTGACTGATGCCACCGTTGATAATTTCCTCAATGGCACCGTGCACACTCAATATTTACTGAGGCTGCACAGTCACTGGCCAGCTCTGACTCGGATGCTGATATTTATATCAGAGCGGTTGGAACGATTCAGACCTGGTGCACATTGTGGCACATAAATGAAAAATAAACATCTTTTTCTTTGTTCGGCGCTAAAGATGGAAAATAACGTAGCATTTGACACGAGGCTACTGTGATCATTTTATTTCCTTTCTTTTTGCCACAAAGCCAAAAATCAGCCGTTTTAGAAAACATGGATTATCACGTGTTACACTGTAGATTTCAAAATATTTTTATTTTATTTTAATACCTTAGATAGTTTATGTGATTGTCAGGAATTTTGAAACGTTCAGCGGCAGCAGTGTCTGATGGCCGTGCAGTTACCCTGTTGGGCCAGCAGATGGAGAAATGAAACATCTTTGTGGGATGAATGAGAGCAGTGTGCGTGCAGCAGCACAGTGGTAAACCACTGCAGCCCTCACAGCCGCTGCTGTCATCCACGCGCCGCTGTGCTCTTCCTCACTGAGTCCACATCTTTCCTCGGTGCGATTCTTTCAAATCTACCTGTGCACATCATTTCCCCCCTTTCCCGATAATTTAGCTGCAAATGCAGTTTTGTTTGCAGATTTTTTTTTTTCAGGAAAAAAATTCATGTGAAATTTTCTTTTGTTGTTCTTGATTTTGATTTTCATAAATATGTTGCTCAGTGTTTTCCCACAACACATCCCTGATGTTAGAAAATACTTCAACATATATTCTGCCTTATTTTAAACTGACATGATTAACAATACAATATAATTGAATAATTGAATATAATTGAACTTACTTATTTAAATGATAGCAAAAATGTAGATTGCAGCAGTTCGGTTTTTTTTTTTTTGAAATCTTCCGTTGTATTGGCTGTGAATTAGACTCAGCATGAACAGAAAAACAACGTGTTGCCATTTTCACATATTTACCGTGTGATGCCTTTAATTAAACCAAACTTTGAGTCGACATTTCCAAATTATTCTTTGCGTTTCTTTGAACCACTTCGTCATTCAAATAAACCAAAACAATGTTTACCGGACACGGAAGTGATGATATCGTTTGTGCAGGTCGGACTACACCTGGTGTGATTCAGGTACATACCGTGTATCCTATGTGGACCATGCACATGTCCGTTTAAATAGCTGCGGCTGGACGGGGGGGAGGAGAGGGCTTCAAGTTGCTCCAGTAGTTAAGAAACGCGACACACACACACACACACACACACACACACACACACACACACACACGCACGCAGAGCGTCGCGGGGAGATGATTTCCTCCCCTGTGCGTCGTCCCCCTCGCGCCCCCCTGCGCCCCCTGGCTGCTGCGCAGTGTAAACACAGTGTTCCAGAGGAATGTTGGACTCCCTGACCTCCGCTGCAGTTCACTCGGTTCAGCCTGGCCGCGCTGTGCTCCGGCATCATCCCCCCTCCTCCCTCTCCTCCCCCTCCTCCCCCTCCTCCTCCCTCTCCCCTCCGGAGCCCCTTCACTCCTCTCACTCTTCCCCCCGCCTTGCCTCACTCCCTTTCCTCATGCCACCCCCCTCTTTTTCCTCTTCCTTTTTTTTCCCTCTTCCCCCTCCTCTCTCTCTGCTACACCCCCGTCTCCTCGCGACCCTCGTCGTCTCTCCTGAAGCCATCCTCCTGTTTGTGTGGTAGAGATCAGTGAGGGCCGCGCTGCGAGCAGAGGTGGAAACATGTTCACGTCCACTACCAAACCAGCACGAGCCACAGTCCAGCACAAAGACCCCAGTTCAGCTGTAGATGATCGTATATGACACAGTCCCATCATTATCTGTACACTGTACTCAAAGTGTCAGAGTCTCAGACGCTGACATGACACGGGGAGGTGACTCCACAGGAGATGAAGGAGAACTCCAGATGTTGCCCAGCAGCTGAGATGGTTTCAAGAGGGAGCAGAGTTTTTGGAGTTTTGCATATAATTCTAAATAATGAAGGATTTGAGAAGCTGATGTTGACAGTCAGCGGTGAACCTTTCCACCACCCTCCTCCTCTTCCTCATCATCAACTCGCCTTAGTTCCCTCTCTCTCTCTCTCTCTCCTTCGTTTATCATGTGTCTGTCTCGCTGTGTGTCTGCACGCTCCTCCATCTTGCCCTCTCCTCAGTGATTTGAGGCCGTCCCCACATTTGGCCCCAGCTGTGTTTATTCGCTCACATAAATCCTGAGCGCCGTCTACTCAACGAGTTCCTGTACATGTGATTGTTTTTTCATTGAAGCTGTGGTGCTCACGCTTTGGCTGCGAGCAGACGAGGACCACCACTTACTCAGCCAGTGGAAAGGCTGCACACAGATGATGGTGGTGGTGGTGATGATGATGATGATGATGAGAGCGATGCTGGTGCAGGAACATGTGGCTGCTCAGCTCATTATGCTGACAGGGAAGAGGAACTTGGCTGACCTCTGCTGGCCTCTGACAGGCAGTGTGGCAGATGTTGATCTGCTAATGATTTGATCCAGGATGTATATGTGTTCTCAAGGCTCCGATTGACCACAGAGCATCTTTAGGAAAGTCACTGCTCAGTAAAGACCATCAGCTTAATGGCCAAAGATATATATATACTCATATTACCTGACGGTGACAACCCCCGTGTACAACTGCACAATACAACGGATAATCTGAGCAGTGTCTATATATCTATATCTATATGTATTAGAAAAAGCAAAGTAAAGAGAATCTTAAGTTGTGAAGGAAAAAGAAGGAAGGATGAGGGCGAGCTGGTAAGCGAGTGTGTGTGTGTGAATGAGTGCGAGGGGGAAGCAGATGGCTGGAAATATAGCCTGTTAAATAATTCAGCTGGACTGGAGTCTGGCGATAGATGGATGGATAGGAGCTGGCGTGGACGCTTTTATTAGGATTGGGAGAGCTGTGAGCAGAGTGCTTCAAAACACCGTGATTGCCTTCTGAGACCAAGAAAAGTAATTGCATCAAGTTTGGGAGTGGCTATTTGCTGGAGGAATTAAATCTGTGTGTGTGTGTGAAGTAAGGTGTGAAACGAGGGCCGAGCCCTGTAAGTTTCAGCCCTCTTTAAATGTGACAGCATTATTTCTCTGGAGGCAAAGGCCTACAGTCTAAAAACTGAATACACTTATTATTCATTTTGACTAATATCGACCAATATGGTGTTGGAATGAGGTGAGCGGGGATGTTGTTGGGTTTAAATGAAGGACTGTAGGAGACGTGTGTATTGACAGTCTGTTTCAGCAAGTCCCCGGCTCCTCACATCTGTTCCAATGGAATGAATTCACTATAATTTATGGGTTAGTCCTCCTCCGAAGAGGGGGTAAAATAAAAAAAACTGAGATATACGATTTGCATTGAAAACCTTTATTTGCCCTGTTTGCGTAACCCCCCCCCCCCACCACCAACACACACACACACTTGTTCAACATGGAAACACAGTAAATAACCTTGCTTCAGGTTCTATTTTTCCATTTCACTTTGTGCATCATATTTGACTCTCCCAGATACACAGACACACACATACACAGATGCACATATAGTCCTGAGTGGAGGGCTCCAGGGAAATAGAGCAGAGAGGAAACTACGTGCCTTCGCCAAGCAAGGGCTGTCTGGTGTCATGGCAACGGGTGCAGATTACCCCACCCTCCATCAGTCAGAGGAGAGGAGAGGAGAGGAGAGGAGAGGAGAGGAGAGGAGAGGAGAGGAGAGGAGAGGAGAGGAGAGGAACACTGAAACACAAACATATATGTGTCTGGAGACACATGTGTAATAGTTACACAATATGTTTCCCTTTTTTCAATATTATCTGCAGCTCTAGCAGTAAACAGCAAAAGCCCTGACTCGACAGGTAAGCACAGGGTGGCGGGGAGGAGGAGGTTAATGAGAGTGGTGCAGGGCAGGGCGAGATGTGTGGAGGGCACCGTGAACATATAGTAGAGCGGGAATATGGTGTTATTAAAAGCAGCAGGTTCACGCAGCCAGCAGCAGGAATATGGAGATGGCCGTTCTGCAGCGTGAGAACATGTTTCATGCTTCCACAGCCCTGCTGAAGTGAGATATTACTGTGGATGTGTGTGAAGGTGAACGGCGCAGCCTGGGAGAGGAGGGATGATGCTGGGCAGGAGGACAGCAGATGCAGTGATGCATGGACGAGCTGACGGAGAGAGAGAGGGAGAGGGAGGGTGGGGGGGGGGCGAGGGGATAATATTAGAGTCTGAGGGGGTATGACAACAGGGTAGTTGCAGATTTTGGCGGAGGGGAGAAAAAAAGCGAGACAGATAGGGCGTGGAAGAGATAGATGGCATCAGCATGAGGAGAGGAAAAAAGAGAGACAGGGGAGAGAGGGAGCGGGAGGGAGGGAGGGCGAGGAAGGAGGGGGGAGGGGGAGGGAGGTTTGAGGTCGTTTGAGGACATTGCATCCTAAATTGACTGCGGCACAGCTATGGTCCACAGTTACATCACAGCTGAGCTCAAACGCAGCATCAACCTCTCTCTCTCTCTCTCTCTCTCTCTCTCTCTCTCTCTTCATAAACGGTACAGCAGAGCAGACGATGATGGGATGTATTTATGATGGGGCTGGATGCGACTGATGACCACTGGCTTCCTTAGTCTCGGTGCTGCAGACACTGACTGCTGACCTCATTAAGGCTCTTGAACGCATCACACACACACAATAAAGGCACAGCACTTGCTGGAAAGGCCACGTCCTCCACAGAGCAGCAGCAGTGTGTGTGTGGTGTTAGAGTGCTGCAGTGTATCACTGATGCAAACTGACTGCTCATCATAAAGTAACTCATGTAAGACAGTTGTTTTTCACCTTCCCGTGGCAGAAACCCAGTGAGGGGGCACAAACTTCAAATACAATACAGTCATATACAACGTGTCCCTGTGTCTTTCCCACTTTGTGTATCCAGATTGTACCCAGATCAGAAAACATCCATTCCAGTGCAGGTAGACTGCGACACACATGATGTATTGCAGTCTAAATGCTGTGGAGCTGCCTGGACACCATGCGGGGGTCATCTGGCTGCTTCTCTGCTCAGATCGTAGCCCTGCCAGGTGTAAATGTGATCTCCACCTGTCCAAATGTCCACCTTCTCACAAGAAACCGAGTTGAAAGGTCACACAGCTCCCAGGGTTCTCTGTTCCTTTTAATCCCCCGTTCACCATTAGACTTTTACACAGGTCCAGTGCTGTGGCGAAAACACAATTATATTCTTTACTCTTTTTGTTTGAAACAAACAAACAAAGAAACAAAAAAAGAAAATCTGATGACTATTGGCTTTGAGTAATTGCGGTTGTTATTATTAGCTTTTGTAAAAATGTTTTTAATTCAGAAAATTCTTTGCAGATTATTATGGAAATAATTATTACATAAAGCCCTAAAATAAGCCTGAGTCACATGGAGATCTGGAACAACGATGCAACGATGCAGAAGCCCACTTCTCTCAGGTCATTTACAGATCCTACCCAATATCCATATTATAATGTGATCACACTGTGGACTGTGGAGTCAGGACGGAGTGAAACACAGATGTAACTAACAACATGAATTCTTGTTGCAGTCCACTCAGGGTGTCTCAACGCTATAACGTGGTACATGCTGGCTGTCTGAAAAAAAAACAAAATGGAAGAGAGACATTATAAACATTATTATTTGCATCGGTGAAAAAGGTCTTATGGTCCTCAGGTTCCAATATTACAGCAAACACCAGTATAGTTTAAAGCAGGTACATCTGAAAGAGGAAGTAAAAGGACAAGGAGCTGCGTCATTTCCATTTCAGCAGGCAGCCAGGTCAGGCTGGCAGTCAGAGGCTGATACTGGACATCTTCATATCTGCTGTCATCCATTCAAAAGTCATCCATCATAGTAATTCCTGCCAGTAGCTTCAGCATCGTCTCTAGACTCATTTCGATATGTAATGACTTTATCTTTTCCTGTGGTCAGGAGCTGCCGGGACAACAGACCGGATCATGCTGATGACTCCTGCCGTCCACCTGTAAGTACTGATCCCACATTCTCATAGTACTGTGGGTAAAAAACAAACAAACTAATACATCACTGCAGTAATGCAGGTCGTGAAGACATTACAGATCTCTGTGTCACAAAAACACGAAGCACAAACAGTGACTGATGAAAATGGAGTTTGAAATATTTTGACTTAATGTACATATTTTTGACTTGACAAACAACTGTGCTGGGTTTCAATGGGGTTTCAATTTTAATTCACACCACTAAATTAATGTCACATTTTTAATCTCTAAACATCCGGATTGTAGTTCAGTCGGCCATGCACAGTATACAGTATATATATATGTGTGTGTGTGTGTGTGTGTGTGTGTGTGTGTGTGTGTATTTAAAAATAGGACATATATTTTTAATAATCTGTGCAGCAGTGTTCTTGTTATCCCTTTTTGTCACAATTCAGGAATATCAGTACATACATGTATGTGATGATGTAACTGTGCTGTAAACACTCATATATATATATATATATGGAGGACATGCCTCATAAGGCCCCTGGCTGTGCTCGGTCTGATTTAATGTAGTTAACATCAAATTGGTGGAAGTTACTTTGAGTGCTGGCTGAAGTGAAGAGGTGAATGTGGAATATGTCAGGTTTCTCTGTCTCACTGACCGTCTCACTGTCTGTCTCACTGTCTGTCTCACTGTCTGTCTCACCGTCCCCTGCGTTATGCAGCTGTTAGCGTTCTATGGTCATCACCCTATAAATACAGCAGTTGACTGATGGATCCTGGAGCAGCCGTCTGCCGTCCCATGCTACAGATTTTACACAAACACAAATGTGCACAAAGACGTGCACAAACACGTACCCGGTAATTGTCCCTGTCACAGAGGAAGAGTCAGAAATTGCAATAACATATTTCTGCTGGAATGATTTAAATGTCCAACAGACGTCAAAATGTATCAACAATAATCACAATATTTAGACAATATTATGCCCGGTATACTGGAGCTAACGTGATGAAATATACATTCATATGATTAACATGACACCATCCTCCGAGTCATCTGTCTACAAGAGGAAATATATTTTTAATGGATCGAGACATTGAACCTGAATATTTCCCTGCTCTGTCTGAGACACATGACAGAGTGACAGTTAAAACAGTGATGTGGATGTTGAGAATGCCAGATTTAGATTTACTCCCTGTTTAGTGCTGCGGCAGCTGCACAGACATGAGGAGAAGCATCATTACAGTGACACCTGGCTGTTGATAGGCTCGTGATGGAGGGGGCCGGTAGGGTCTCCAACGTCTAATGAGTTGTTGCATCTAAATGCATTTTTGCATCTAATGATGTCATTAATTTTAATTTCTCTTGAATGAACGAGACTAATGGAAATACTGTATGTTGATAAGATGTCGGCGACAGTGAAGACATCACCTGCAATCACAGGATCAATTTACACGCTTTACTCGCTGCTACCCGAGGAACATGATTCTTTTTTACATGCATGTGGATTACTAAGGTGCAAAGGCTCATTCCCATTCCCATTAATGATTCACGCAGTGTATGAATGGCTTGATGGTTTTGGGTTAGACTTTGCCACCAGTTAAATACATTTCGATCTACATATCATAAGCAGTTGGTAATGTGGTAATCAGCAGGTAATTGCACATAATCATTTGCGTGAATGTGCCAAAGCATTCGCACTTTATTCAAAAGAACACATTTTAAAAAGTAATCATAATAATGCTATTTAAATAGCATCCGTTATAGAGGCGGCCAGGGAGATGTTTTGTGTTGTTTTTGTGAAGCACTTTGTGTCTTTTGTTCTTGAAAGGTGTTCTATGAATTCACTTTTTATTACAAGCTAGTAATAAGATACGTACCTTGGTTCATTTAACACAGTGATTATCATATTATGATAAATGACTGTGTCCAGTTTATAGAGGAATAAATGAATAATGAATCAAAGGAGTTTTACTTTAGCAGTAAGGAAGAAAGAAAAGCCTTGATTCAAAAGGGATCAATACTGATCTACTGATCTGAGACCTGTGGCAATACAGTGGGGCTAATTTGACTATTGACAATGACATTGTCATTGCTATGATGATTAGTGTCAGCTTTGCTGCGATGCACCGTGCGATTACGCTTTTGCCTTAACGCAGGATCAGCACAGGTTTTTAATGCTGCTGATGTTTTCCTTGCATCCTAAACATCATGGCTGCCTCTGCAATCAGTGTGTGTGTATTGCATGTTGCATGTCTCATCTTTGACCTTCACAAGGTTCTACTTGCCATGCTTGCAGTCCTACAGTGAAACACTGTGCGTTGTCCTCTGTGGAGGACGTCTGGAGAAAGAGTGTGATTTGTAAGGAGTGTGTGTGTGTGTGTGTCTGAAGGTCATGTCATCCCCATGCTCAGCCTCATGGAGAGCTGCCAACGCTGACGGCTGCAGCTACTGCTGCTGCACTGTGTGTCTGGCACTTGCCTCTCTCACTGCAGGGCATTGATGAAGTGGCACAGCAATGCCTCACCTGCTGGAAACAGCCAATACCAATCCAGCAGCTCCAGCCAGCCAATACCAAGGCAGGGAAAGGTTTGGAGAGGCTGGAGACAAACTGGCAGCCAGAAGACAAGTGTTGTTTTGGTTTTTGTTTTTTTTCCGTCCTTTTGGTGAAAAAAACGAGAAGTGATCATGTAGGAGGAGGAGGAGAAATAAGATGGAGGGTTAAGGAGAGGGCTCCGGTGCCTTGGAGGGAGGGAAAAAAGAGCAGCTTTTGAAATGGCGACAAGGATGAGGAGAGTTTAGGGAAACAGGCGAAGAGACTGTATTCATCTCCTCGCACGTATTGGCACACACACACACACACACGCACACACACACGCACACACACACACAGTATTTTAGGTTTCAGGCTGCCTCAGTGAAGCTGTCAAGATGAAAAATGAGCGAGTCAAATCTAATAACACGAGAAGTTAGGAAGCAAACTTTTCATGCAGAGCTGTGCAGGAGTGTGTTGATGAGTGTGAGCAGGGGAGACGTGTCGTATTTGTCAAGCGCTAAAGCATCGACCGTGCTGCCTCAGTGCAGCAGAGGTATGACAGTGTTCACCACAACGCCTGCTGGTTTGCTGTCTTCACTGACACGTTCAGCAGTCGTCCTGACTGAACCAATGAATCACTCATGCATTCAGTCATAATGCATGAGCTCTGGTGCCAAAATGCAAATGCGTTTTTCCCATTTTTAGTAAAAGTTAAAAAAAAGGCTATAATTGTAATTCAACTCACTCACTCACTCCCTACTACTACTACTACTACTAAGACTACTACCACTACTGCTACTGCTACTACTACCACTACTGCTACTACTACCACTACTACTACTATGACTACTACTACCACTACTGCTACTACTACTACTACCACCACTATGACTACTACTACCACTACTGCTACTACTACTACTACCACCACTATGACTACTACTACCACTACTGCTACTACTACTACTACCACCACTATGACTACTACTACCACTACTGCTACTACTACTACTACCACCACTATGACTACTACTACCACTACTGCTACTACTACTACTACCACCACTATGACTACTACTACCACTACTGCTACTACTACTACTACCACCACTATGACTACTACTACCACTACTGCTACTACTACTACTACCACCACTATGACTACTACTACCACTACTGCTACTACTACTACTACCACCACTATGACTACTACTACCACTACTGCTACTACTACTACTACCACCACTATGACTACTACTACCACTACTGCTACTACTACTACTACTACTACTACTAATAATAATAATAATGATAATAATGACCATTATGACATGTTTGAAATGAAAGATGGACTGTGCTTTTGAAAAAGAACTCATATTCAGGACATATGGAAGTGAAGTGTGTAAATTCCAGGCTGTCAGGTGTGAGGTGTAATGTTGGACGACATTTGTGAAGCTGACCACTGTAATAATCACATGAGCAGAGTGATGATGCCTCCATCCAGCCTCGCTGTGGTGGGGTGCAGCTGATCAGCGGGAGGCAGCTTCATGGTGTTTTTGCCTGGGCAGCTCTGGAGGTTGTGTTTTGCTCCGGACTCAGTGATGAACGGATCCAGTGGATAGACACTGCCTCTGTTGGGGCGTCTCGGTTATGCAGCTCGTCCAAATGTCCCATTTCAGAACCCTGGGAACGGTGATGTCAAGGAACTCACATCCTGATTGTGCCAGTGGTGATGTTGGGGAGTGTGAGCTGTAGTGTAGTGTAGTGTAGTGTAGTGTAGTGTAGTGTAGTGTAGTGTAGTGTGGGTGTTTCAGTCCCAAACACAGACCCTGAAAAAGAAATGACGCTGCAATACAGCAGCATCATTTTCAGTTCATTCACCATCTCGTTCCTTTGTGGCAACAGCTTAAAGAATCCCAGCAGGCCCTGATCCCATGATAAGAGCACATGGAATGAACGACCTGGTGGTCTCACATTTGTCTTTGTTTTCTCTTGTAGACAAACAGAAAACCCATTCTTACTGAACTCATAAAATCCCTCTGCTTTTCCGAGCTGGTCATATGTTACTGATACAGTGGTCTGTTGTGTGAGCCTGTTTCAAATTCTCAAATCAACAACAGCTAAAAAACAAACAACACTTGAGGCTGTAAGAGCAGGAAAGTGGTGAATGAGTCCGCTGTCGTTTAGAAATGATGGTTGATGGTGATTAGATTAAATCCCTGCAGCTTCATTAAATTGACAAAAAATGACACCAGGCTGCATTTTAACCATGAAAAACTCTACACTCTTCTTCATCTGTTGTAACTGGTCCAGTTACTAGGACTTATCATAGGCTTTCACAATTTACTTTTGGCAAAAGTAGTGTCCAGGCTTTAATCCTTGAAACAAATTGCAGCACATATGTGGGATACAACAAAAATGATAAAATCCCATTATCAGCTTCAACACATCATATTCAAACAAGCTTCCTGATTGTAAATCACTGATACATAAATTAATACAATAAAGGGCATAAACGATGAAGGCAATGGACCAATCAGAGGCGGGGATACCAAATGATGACAAGTGAATGGTTCATCTAAAAACAAAAGCATGTGTCTACTTCATGATGCCACTTTTGCGACGTCATTCAGGATCAAACTGTGATGTCATGGTGCAACTTTGTCACAGAATTATTATTTCACACACACATACAGACAGGGGTCACACTGATTCATACCAGGCTGTAACAGAGACGTGAGCCAATCAGAGGCAGGATGTTATGAAGCCAGTAGGCAGAAACCCAGAAGAGCGATACAGTAGTTGGGTTGGAAGCTTTACCTTGTCACGGTGCACTGTATCAACTCTCCATTCTAAGACCACGTTCGTCATTAGTACATGACCCAAATACTCCAAATAAATATACTGCACCATGTGGGCTGTGGTGCGTTATTATTACCAACGCACTATCTGTGAGTTTATTTTATGTGGGTACTTTATTTCCCATCCTTGGCCCTAGTTTCATCCAGAAGACCAACAGGGCTTCCTGTATGCAGATGTATGACCTCAGTTGTCATATGTGTGTATACAAGCACTGTGTCTACTGTCAAGCACTTGGGTCTGGGTCTCACACACACACACACACACACACACCTACACACACGCACACACACAGTGACTTCAGAGGACATTACGTTGGCGTCTCCTATGGTGTGAAATGAGGGTCATTAAAGTTTTGAGCTTCTGAAATTATGTTCATGAATAATTTCACAGCCTGCAGCTGTATATTTTGTGTGCATATAAAAAAGTTGCGTTCACATACCATAATATGTGAATTCATCTTAACGACCCTGCCTCTGACCAAGGCTGTATGATACTGTTCTTCTTATCTTGCTGTGCTTAATTAGATTTATGCCGCTGCTGCTTGACACTTCTTTTAACAGGGAATAGCCATACAGTGAGTTTTTGCATTAAAGTATAGTTTGACCTGCTTTAATTATAAAGGCTGTTGACTTTCAAACTATTACACTGCTGGTGCTCAAAAGGAATCATTAAAGTATGATTTCAGCAACATCATGTTAATCTAAAGACTTAGACCTGTAGGATTATTATATTGTGTTATCATATCTGGTACATAAGAATATTAGGTTGTGTATTTATGTTGGTTTTTGGTTCAATATTTGTGGAACTACTTTTCCATATCATTAGTCTCCCTGCCAAAGCCATGGTTTGCTCACAGTGCAGTCGATCCCAGGACTGTTCTCGGTAATGACCTTTATATAAGGCCATTAGCACTGAGAGCTGTTTCATACATACTTCAGTGTGCAGCTTCCTGTCAGTGTCTCCTCAGTAACACAACTTTCATTTGGCACGAGTGTTAGTAGTTTAGATGTAAATAAGCAGACACGCACAGCAAGAACAACATGACACAGCCAGAGTCAGTGTTTCCGAGAAGATGCAGGTTCGTTAAGCAGCCACCTGTCTGAACAGAATCATGTTAACAGTCATCGTAATAAAAGAGACAACGGTCTTGAAATCTATTTACTTCAGCTGGAGTTTTGCTTCTGTGTTTCATTGTGTTACATCCTGTAGGTTAGTTCTATCATGACTGCACTAATGTTAGCATTAAGATTAGAGATGGGTTTTATTATGGCCTGATTGGACAGTTTGATATAATCTGATTAGTGTAACATCTGGATTTGTTTGCAGCAGGTGCAAATGACCTCACAGTTTCAAAATTTTATTCCACACACAAATAATTTCAACAAAAAACATTTTTAACATGCAACCCTACACAATTACCCATTCAATTTGTGAGATTTTTTTTAGATTTACAAATTCATATATTTAGATATATAAATGCTTATTTAATTTAACATGGTCTCAAAAGTTGACAAACAGCTGCAGGCTGTGATATTAGACTCATTTTGGATTTCATATACTTCAACTTTAGTCGTAATAAGTAGTTGTCTAAACCCTAACTAAGACTGATTCCAAGTGGGGATTCAGTGAGTTACAATATGAGAAATATATGCAGATTTAGGCCTCCACAGCACCCCCAACACACACACACACACACACACACACACACACACACACACACACACGCTACTCTCTCATTCTCTAACTTGAAACACTAGACACATTGCAAGATGATATGTAGAGTAGCTGTGCTCGACTGATTCAACACTGATGTAGCTTCCAGACTTCAACAGTCCCCGACAGCCTTGAGCCTGCAGCCTCTTTCTGCACCTCCTGGTATGCAAGGATAGAGTATTCATGTTGTTTTTTAGTGTGTGCGCGTGCATGTGCGCGCATGTGTGTGTGTGTGTGTGTTGCAGGAACAGAACAAAGAAACCTTTTGTACAACAGGCCTGTGGCAGGAATATCTCCTCCACAAACATATTGTATGTATTGTATTTTCATGTACGTTCATGTGTGTTGCGCACATGTGTGTTTTCCCTGTGACTGTTTGTCAGGAGAAAGCTGAGTTGGAGTGTGTCTGTAGCCCTCTGGAGCCCAGCTCTGGATCTGCTCGGAGCTGGCCTGAGTCTAAGCCTCCTGCTTTCTGTCAAAGCTCTCTCTCTCTCTCTCTCTCTCTCTCTCTCTCTCTCTCTCTCTCTCTCTCTCCGCTGGCTATGACAGAGTCTGCTAGACTAATAGTCAACTCTGTCCTGACACAGTTTGAGTCCAGCAGACAAAGATGCACAAGGAGAACACTGTTATTTACTGACAGATGAAAAATGTGGTTTGAAATATAGATTCTATACTAACGGAAACGGATCAGCAATGAGTCTCCATTCCCCAACATTCTTCTGTTTTATTGGACTGGATCTATTGCAAGCAACAGTGACTGTGTCAATGTTCTGAATGATTCAGTGTAGTAATGGTAGTAAAGACGCAGGGTTTTCATGGAATCACCTCTTTGGTTTTAAAGAAATAAAGTTAAATATGTATGTTTTTACAAGATAAATCCAACTTTTAAAGCAGACATTTTTTGTCCTTTTTCCACATACAATGTCCTTTTGCCACATATTTTCCTCAGGCCATAATGAAGTGCTTGTGACATATTTTATTCAAACACTAAAAGAACTAAGTAGCACAGGACCATTTGGTCTTCAGAGCAGACTGTTTGACTGAATGAACCAGTGCTCACTTTGTCCCATTTTTCCATTGGCTGTGCCTTGGTTGCTTTCTCGTTCTCTGATGGGTGACCCAACAGTACGTGAGTTGATTGTCACCATTGTGACTTTTTAGCGCAAACCTGTGGAAGCATGGCTGCCAGAGAAATAAAAATAATAATACAGGATTATATCAGTCTGAGCAAGAAGAGGCTCCCAACAATTCCTCTTCCTGTTTTATTGGACTGGATCTGTTGCAAGCAACAGTGACTGTGTCAATGTTCTGAATGATTCAGTGTAGTAATGGTAGTAAAGACGCAGGGTTTTCATGGAATCACCTCTTTGGTTTTTAAAGAAATAAAGTTAAATATGTACGTTTTTGCAAGATAAATCCACCTTTTAAAGCAGACATTTTTTTGTCATTTTTCCACATACAATGTCCTTTTGCCACATATTTTCCTCAGGCCATAATGAAGTGCTTGTGACATATTTTATTCAAACACTAAAAGAACTAAGTAGCACAGGACCATTTGGTCTTCAGAGCAGACTGTTTGACTGAATGAACCAGTGCTCACTTTGTCCCATTTTTCCATTGGCTGTGCCTTGGTTGCTTTCTTGTTCTCTGATGGGTGACCCAACAGTACGTGAGTTGATTGTGACCATTGTGACTTTTTAGGGCAAACCTGTGGAAGCATGGCTGCCAGAGAAATAAAAATAATAATACAGGATTATATCAGTCTGAGCAAGAAGAGGCTCCCAACAATCCCTCTTCATACAGAATAATGCAAGGTACCAATTTAAAAAGAGTTTTCTCAGTACATGCTATATCTCGTCAGAATGGTTAAAAGCTTAGACCTCAACCAAACTTAATGCCAAACACAACACCAAGCAACTAAATCCTGCAAAGCTGGTGCTATCAACACAATAAGATGTTAAGAGTGAAAAGATAAAGTTAATCTTAACAAAAGTCATCCAGTGACAATATTAAAGGACATACAACCGATGTCTGTTGATTTGTGCTAAACAGTCCAATCAATATAGGAACTAGAGCAAAAGTGGAAATTTAAACATTCTTACATTTCCGCTTAAAGTGAGAAATTTCATAGTGACTGTGTGAATAAACCGTAGAGTCAGTCAGTGGTTTCAGGTTATTTTCAGTGTAGGGTTGTTTCAGTGTTGACCACTCAAATAAAAACAAGTACTAGTGCACCAGTAAGACCAGCGTGCTGCAGGAAATATGCTGACTGGACTAATGGACACCCTCCTCAGTATACACATGGCAGAGGGTGGACCAGGAAAACAATATGTGAGTCTCTGCTCTGAAACTTTCATCATCATCAAGTCCAACACATGACTGTGTTTGTCAGTGTAGTCTTTGTTTAGACAAGAGGAGCCCAGCCCTGAGAACAGCAGGCTATTAGGGCCTGCTGCAGAGTGTGATACCAATGGCTATGGATGCCATATGGCACTGGGAACTAGATACAACACAAACAAACATGCAACGCTGCGATGTGCACTGCAGACGATGGAATTACATGAGTCGTAATGTGTGTGTGTGTGCGTGCGCATGCTTGTGCATGCATTTTTTTGACGCTGCACGGTTGTGGGTGTACATGTTTGTACATTACAGTGTGTGAGAGCTACATAGCATATTTAGCTTATAGTTTTCGGCACCAAAAACAGTATTAGGTGGGTTTATTGATGATGTGTCAAAAAGAAATCTATTTTGTGTGATGTGATGTAATCACAGCATACTTTCAGCAGGAATTTCATAGGGTCAGTGCCAAGTTGGAACAATAATGACAGTGACAGTAACGAACACAATTCATCCATGACTCCTGACACATAAATATAGCCATTAACATCGAATATATGATGACACGGCCACTTTTGCTAAGAGTTCATTACAGTATTAATGTTCAAGCACATGTTGGAGTGAATTTCACAAATATAACACAGGCAGTTACCAAAGAAAATGTACTGCACTCTTACCCTTCAGCCCATCAGTAATTAACATCACCATCTATTCTGGAGAGGCAGGTGTACATATACTGTAGTGTAGGTGTAAATGTACCCAAGGCGAGCTAAAATAGAAATGACAGTGTGTTTGCTTCTATCTGATCACTGTTAAGACACATGTGGAGATGCTTGCAGAGCAGCCGAGGTATAAGTTAATACCTTCAAGGTCTGATACTGATCTGATGCTGCTGGTTCCCATAGTGTTTCGTTCCTGTGCATATTGTAACACTGGACTCCCTGATATTACTGATAATTACAAATAACACTATGATATTATGTATATAGTAATGATAAGAGTTGTCTAATGTTAGAGGACTGGCTTTGACATTACAGCTTGAGCGTTACAAAATACTAGGTTTTATTGCAGGGATTTGATTGACAGTGTAAATGACTCAGTGTGTGTAAGTACCCACAGTGCCACACTGGTGACCTCAAAGTAAGTGTTGTCTAACAGCACAATCTGCAGCAGCTTGTTATTTTCATTGAGGTTTCAGATTCAAATATCATCTGCTGCAGTGGATTGAGAGTTTTCCAGGAGAATTAAGATGTGTATTAAGACGAGGGTAGTTGAGCTCCATTGGCCTTCATACCTAGAGGCCTTAGGCGCTAGGATTCACCCAGACCTCTTGACCCCTGGCGCCAGCTGCCTACAGTCCCAGGATCTGGCTCCAGTTCAGATTATTATTTCCATTCATCCTGACAGTTCGGGCCAGTGGCTTCCAAATCACATCTAAATGGCTTTGCTATGATGATGACTGATGAGCTGTGTGCTGTAGAAACTCTTGATCTGCTGGATTAGCTTTTGCTGTTGTATTAAAAAAACCCAGAAACTTTCTGGAGAAGTGTTGAAACGTGCCTGCCTCAGTCTGTCTTTTGACACCTATAGTAACAATGGTCAGTATTGAATTGTGTACACACAAAAACAACCAGTAGGGCTATGGTGTTAGTGGTCTCAGAGTCAGGTTTGGTGCAAGTGGATACAATTTGTGCAGAACCACTTGCAGCAGCTGAATAATTTGTTGCTATGGCAACACTGATCCAACGGGAAGGGGTGTACACCTATTTCCAAAATTTCTTCACCACAGGTGTGATAATGCGTCTGTGAAGACACCAATGTATTATAAGTGTACATAAGTGTCACAGTGTGAGACAGTGTGTGACCCACAGTTTTTATTTCTGCCATCACCCCCCCCACACACACACACACACATACGCCATATGCACACAATACACACAACGTTGTAGGCCTGTTGTTCAACTTCATTGATTCATAATTAATGTAGTCAATAACATTACCTAATATTTTTTCCCCTTAATGTTGGGAGTTTGGATTAAACCTTCTCCCTCTGTTACCTCTCTTTTCTATTTTGTGCACCACATTTCTATATGGTATATTTTCTTTATAAGAACACATTCCCATGTTTTATCAGCCACATTGCAGATCGTCTGTCTAATACACTCACAGGGACTCAGGTTTACATGGACAACTTGACAACTGAAAATGGATCCAGGAGTCTGATGTCGGATGGCTTTGGCTAATACTAAACAAATAGAAATAAATTAGTTCAATTCTTTTAAATATAGTTTAGGAAGTTCTGATTTTAATATGCTGAATCCAGCCTGTAATCATTTTACACACTGTATATGTTAGGGATTAGAAATAAAAATTTTTTTTTTAAAAAAACAGCGCCCCACGCTGCCGTCCCAGAAACGTTCCTCTGACTGCCTGGCTGTTGTGTATTCTGTTTGAAGCCCAGGTTTGACAGCTTCATTTGTGAAGTGTCTCAATTAGGCTGAATATTCCTGCTGACATATCTCCACGCTCAGACTGTCTGACTAGAACATGAAAGCCCCGACTTAAAGAAGTCATCACACACACACACGCATACACACTCATGCACACACACACTCATGCAAACACTAAAAATAGAGGAAGCTATCCTGCTTAACTCTAGTTAATGCTCCTCACCCCAGACAGCTGGATTTGCATATCTTTAAAGTGCTCTTTTTCCCCCTGTCTCCAGTGCCTCTCTGGTTTCTTGGTTTCTCTGTCCTTCCTCTTCAGAGACTGTGGAACTGTATGGACTCGTATAGGGATTCTCAGGAGGGACAGCAGTGGAGCATTTTGTGTAGTAGAGTAGATGTAAAGAGTTAAAAAAAAAAAACAATAGTCATGAGATACCCCACCATGCTCAGACACACTCTCCCTCTCTGGTTTGAAAGGACTGATAAGAGAGTTATTGAGTAAAGGAGGGGCTGTAAAGGAGGACCATCTGGGCTTGTCCACTCACATCACTCTGACCGCCACCCCTCCAGTGTCCTAACCAACCATCCCACCATCTCATTGGTCCCAGCCACAAACCCATGTCTTAAACAACAGCTACACATCTTGGCCATCGCTCCATTTAGCCCATGTGGCTCTTCCAATAGTCCAATAGTGTCACAGTCAGTAAATAGGCTGTCCCTCTGCTAGCATGCTGTAAGAGCGCCAGTTGGAATCCTGTCAAAATGCAGTGTATTTATTAATCTTGGGGGACATATTTGTCCTCTTGCTGTCAGGCCTCCTCCACCAGGATCGGCAGATTTGAAATCCAACCATGACCCTATCTCTAACCTATCTCTAACCTAAAGCGATTTTAAAAAATGCCTCAACGTGATACCAGTATTACTGTATTTACAAAATAACCAAAGTTATTCTTAGTAATCATCATCATAATCATCACGATACACTTTAAAATTTAAAATCAAGTTTTACTGAAACTTTCCAAATTTTTTTTTCGACCCTTACTCAGAATATTCTATTAATTGCAGTGTAAATCTTAGTTCTGCAACTTAAATATATTGTGTCATCTATCAAAACATATCTTTTTGTCACAGTTGAAAAAACCAGCAGTATTAATAGTTAATGTGGACAATTTTGACAAAGTAACAATGTCAGTTAATTGTCGAGATAGAAAATTGGACTTGCTTAGTTTTACAATTAAGGTTGTGTTCTTTGTGAAAATATTAAACATAATATAGAGACATTTCCTTTCCAAATGTTGTAAAAACTGTAATGTACACAGTACATAATGTTGTACAACCATACATCTCAGTGTTGTTGACACTGATGCTGACTCTCTCCATAGTCACAGCTGCTTGTAAAGACAGCATGTTGCATTCATCTGACAGCCTCGTTTGTCGAAGTTTGTTTGCGGAAAGTCAATATGCAAATCGGAACATACTTCACATCTGGATGTACCGCTTCAATTCTAACATCAGGCCAGACACACTGTCTGCTGCAGTCTTAATTACACAATCTGTCATCTAAGGCTAATTTTCACTCGCTGTTCTTTTGGCTTCAAATGAACAGGATAAGATCTTTTCTGAAACAGTGTTGTGGAGCCTTATGTAAATGATCGCAACTAAAATGAAATTCAAAACATTGATTGTTCGCTTGTCCCACTCAAATACTAAAGCCCAAACCAATCTGATCATAGATTGTAGAATTACCACGAGTGTAAAGGCATTAATTAATGAGGAACTAAACACAAATCATCAGGATATAAATCAACAACTAATGATCATCACAGATCAGTGGCTGTGCTGGATTTCACTTCCGACTCTGCTCTTTAACCCGACCTGTACAGACCAGGCTGAACAGTGTTTCTGTCTTGACAGCAGACTTTCAAGATCAGGGTTTATAATGACAGTAAACAACTGACTACGCCACTCAAACGCTGTTGAACTAAACACAAAACACAACCTAAGACCCCAAGCTTCTGCTGTTTATTTATTAACCAACCCGCGGTAGCTGAGATGTCCCATAATCTAAACACAGCCTGACTTCCTTAAAAGCCCTCCAGATATAAACAGGCCATCCACTGAGAGCCGGCTGTATATAGTAGCTTCTGTCATTTGTGATTTTAAATAAAGAGTCCAGTCATCAGAAAATCATTGTGAGTAGTTATGTCCTGGTATTTATTCATAGCAGCGGGTATCATCGCGCTGAGTTCATTCAGGTTTTGCTCACGTGCTCTGTTTACAGTATGGGTAGGAGACGGGTTAGTACAGTGTGGCTCTGCCAACAGAGGGAAGACTAAGAATCTGCTACTGTGGCTACAATCATCTGTCTTAGATCACACAGATAAAGAAATCTGTGAATGCCCAAGTAGATGACAGTGTTGGGCTTCACATCATGTAGGTTGGCATCAGCACAGTCCTGTGCTGCCACCCTGGTTGCTTAGGTTGTACAAATACAGGGGGTCCTCGAGTTACGACGGAGATCCGTTCCTGAGAATGTGTCGTAACTGAATTTCAACGTAAGTCGGAACATACATTCATTGTGCCATTGTGCATACATTGTGCCACTAGATGTCGCTATAACACCACCCTACAATAAGAGTTTACTGTGGTGAATTGCCTTTTGTCCCTCTTGACACACCGTAGGGGTTGATATCGCGAGTGTAATGAGCATTTCCTTTAGATTTCTGATATCAACCGTGCAAACCCTGTGTTGTGAATAAACCTACGGTATTGATCCCAAACCCATCTGTGTCCCCCGCCAGCCGTCCATTTCACATAAGTAAACACAAGGCAGAGTAGCCTAGCTGTGCTGTGGAGGTGTTGGAGAGCCGGCAGGCGCGCTGAGAGACAGAGAGAGCGCTCACCAACTAGTTCCCGTGAGAAGTCTGTACATATTTACGGGGCAAACCGCTTAAGCCGAAACAACAAAGTTCATGGGAGATGTGTCGTAACCACGAAAACAACGTATCTCGCGACCGTCGTAACTCGAGGACCCCCTGTACATTAATTGGACAAGGACATATGATGCACTTTGAACAGATATTATCATCATATGAATTAGAATGTTTCAACAATTATACTATTCTTATTGTTATTTATTTTGGATACACCAGCAATCTCGTTGATAATCCAATGGGATTGGTATAATTGCATTCAGACTGATCTGTAAGAACATATTTATGAAGTTAAACAATGTTATGTATGAATGGTTGAGCCTAAAACAACAGCACAGCTGACAAAGTAAATGTCTGTAAGAAAGTGACTGTATGAAAGGTAAACATGTTCCTGGAGCTGGAGGAAATGAAGGTCACTCAGAGGAAATTACAAAGCCCATCTGAATTTCCCACCAGCTGATTTTGATTTTTTTTTACCCGCTGTGTGCGCTCAGATTCCGGTTTGTTCATCAGTGATTCTCCTCTGGTCTTGTCTTTGCCTTTGGCCTTTGTGTGTGTATAGCGTGTTTGACGTTGACTCAGTCTGTCTTCCTGTCTGTGCTCTGTCTGTCCGTCTGTCATTCAGCCCCTGACTTTGCCTCTGACTCACAGCAGTCATCCCAGCTATACGGCCCCTCGGCCAGTGAAAGAACGCTGGGCGTGGTGCCAGCCAGCCGGCCGGGGCGCCACTGGGGCAGTCCATCAGTAGCATTAAAGACACGTTATCCACCCGAGTGCATCTGCTTGGCTCTGATCACCTGTCTGGGCCCCCTCCACGCAGCCCCTCAGCTCACTCAGGGGCCCTGGCTAAAGTGCACGCAGTCCCCTTCTTGCTTTATCAGCATGGCTCGCTGGCATCCAGCCTGCTGCTTTAGGTCTGTTCAAACACGTACACAAATAAATGAGGAGGGTGCTGGAAATAACCACTTTCTCATCTCCAGCCAAGGTGCCCTGCTGCTCGGGTCATTGTTTTTAAAGGGACAGGGGCCTCGAAAAAGCAGACCACTGCTGACCTCCACTTGTTTTTCTGTCTTTAGGGAAAAAAGACAAAGTCGGCAAAGTTTAATTTAGTGCTCCTGTTATAGAAAATAGATGAGGCTTAAAAGGACTGTTTGTTTCCTTGGTGCTTTTATCACCACAGCTAAAAATACTGCCGCTGCCGCGCTGATTGAAAAGACTTATTTGTTCTTCGTCTTGTCCTCATTCGATCTGCTTTCATGTAATAGTCAGCGCTTTATGGATCTGCTGATATTAGTGCAGTTAAATGGTTTGAAGTGTCACTTCAAGCTGCATTCATTAACACACAAACATCATTTCGGGCCCTTTAGCTGTTCAGTATCAGCCTGGTTTCCAGTCTGCGTTGCCTCATGAAAGCAGTGCGTGACATGAGATGACATGAGATGACATGACAATGAGAAGAATAACATGAGGCATAGTCATCGATATCTAGAATGCAAAATATAATTGTGCCCAGCCACGTTGACCCTGACCAGCATTAGCAGTGGAAAAGGGAAAATAAGGGTTTTTAGTTTCAGTCAGTGTTGACATAAGCATCACAGTGGTGTCCAGAAATGGCCCCGAAATAGTCTCCATATGGCAGAAAAGACACAAGCAGCAGTCAGACTGTGAGTCCATAACACTATGGACTACACTATATCAATACCTGGCAACATAACAACCCCTGACCAGGAGGGAACTGTGTGTATACATTTTGAGGTGTGGGAGCTCACCTGTCCTTCATCTTGTGCTCATGCAAAAATACATAATAGTACGTCAGACACGTTGACACTAGAAATTAAACTGAAAATGAAAATTACTGGTAGATGTTTTATTTTTATTGTATCTCAGTTTTAACTTTTTTGAAACTTCTGTTTTGGACAACCTCCTATTGTTAGTGACGCCCACAAACTGAAACAATAATAATAATAGTAATAATAATAAGATAAGAATAAGATTTTTTTTTTTACATCAAATGAAATTGTGAAATACTCAACTGATGAAAAAAAGCCCTTTTAAAATGATCTGCACAAAATTAAATGCAAATTTCATTTTTTTACATAATTAAGTGCAAACCAGGTCTCAAACAAAGGGCTTGACCCAGAGCAGCTGTAGACAGACAACTCCACTGGTACGTGAGGTAGTTACAGCATTTAGGAGCTTCTCTGCTCTCACGATTAGCAGCAGCTGAATGAGCTGTGATGAAAGAGTGAGTGCAGGTCTCTTGAACCTGTTAATAAATGATCAAGCCAACAGTGACAGTGCTGTAGCGTGACTGAAGGTCAAGTACTTTTAAACAGCTTTAAGGAGTTTTAGTCCAAGGAATCATCCAGAACTTCTGTGTGTGTGTGTGTGTGTGTGGGTGTGTGTGTGTGTGTGTGTGTGTGTGAGTAGGAAAATCTGAGACTCAGAGTCTGGATTTTAAAATGTATCCAGATAGTAAAAGCTGCTTGTTCCACATCAGATTAGTAAATTCCATGACTGGTCCCTTGTTTGGATGTTCTAACTGCATTTGTTTCTCTTCACAGCAGTGATCATGGCGGACTCGGCGGCCTGTGATGACATGCACAGAGAGTAAGTACACTTTCAGCGTCTCTGTCTCTGCTGCCTGCGATGATGTGGATGTGACACCTGCAGCAGAGTCAGCCTTGACAGCCTGCCGACATGTAGGCGTTCAGTTGAAAGTACAGTATCAACTGATTTTGAACGCCGGCTCACGCAAACATGTGAAAGTCAGTGATTTTCTCAGTACTGTGGAGCCACTCACACATCTGACCAATCAGAGAGCGGGCTGGTCTCACAAAGACACAAAAGACTCTTCCCCTGAGTTGAACCTGTCTTTAAGTTTGCTTTCAGGATGATGTGATGCGAAGAGGATTTCAGGTCAAACGAGTGAAACAACAGTCAAAGCTGTTGACAAGTCACAGTCAGAAACACCTGCTGACATTTGGTGAAGAGGGAAAACAGCTCAGTTTGTGGTTTTTATTTAAAGGCTGTGTAAACAGCAACCGTAGGCTGCAATATAAAGAGTCAGCAGTGGCCATGTTTTATCAGTTACTGCTTCTCTCATTAGGAACTGCATGCAGTAAAACATCCTTGTAAAAGTTCTCCACAGAGCACACAGCTTCTGCTGCAGTATCCAAGCTCATTTTCACACGGAAAAGTCCTGATGCACTTTGAGCGAGTAGCAAATGAGTGGTCGTTACAGCGCAGGAGCTCGTATCTGCAGTTTGTTTGATGAAGCCATCGTCATCTTTCTGAATCCAGCCGGCGGGTTTCATACCAGTAGATCTTCTTCTGTGTGCTCTGATGTGTAATCTGTTGTGTGTGTGAGACTGTGTGTTTGAGACTGTGTGCGAGTGTCCCAGCGGTGATGCACAGTACAAAGATTTCTTACCCCATGCCAGTGGCAGTCCCTGAGAGAAAGCACGGAGGAGAGTGCATTCAAAGCCTGTGCACTCGGGTCCAGCATTAGACACATTCAACACATTAAACCATCCATGTAGTGGATAATATTTGGAGGAAATAGTATCTTTTTGTGTTAACACATTGGGGAAAACTGTTTTGTATATGTTCTTCAAGCAAATGCATGGCTAAAGCCACACAGTGAATGTTGGAAGGAGATGTAATGTGAGTATTGTGGTGGATCTCTGAGTAGATGATGTCCAATGAAGTCTTATTTGTAACAGATTAGGTTCAGAGATGAGTGGCGTTTATAATCTGGGTTTCACTCTAAAGGGAAGTGTCCTTGCATGAACATGAAATCATTTGTCCTCCATTCAGACGTCTTTGTTTACCAGACAAGGACCTGGAGCAGCCAAGTGAATGATGACTCTTGTCTGGCAGGAACAAAGGCTATGCAGTGTGACATTGTAATAGTACGACCGAGCCCCCAAGGCCTGGGTGGATGTACAGGTCAAGCAGAGGTGTGACTTTGACACGTGACACCACTGTTTGCTTTGCTCTTACAAATCATTTTAACCTCAACCAAATACTTTTTATGTCTAAACTGAACCATATCTTTACCGTATCAGTAGCTAGTAGCTGGATATGACAGGTATTGTAAACTTATTTGTACTTGGCCTTTTTTTTAACAGTTCTCGTCTCGTCTTCAAGATCCTGTGTCCAAAAGGCAACAACAACAACAGTAATTCACTATTCCTGACAAACGCTGACTTTGACCACTACTGTTTCTGTTGCCTTAATGCATTCATCACTGTTCTATTATGTCCTATTACATGTACTTCTTCATCGTCAGTCATTAGAGCGTCACTGAGCAGGCAGCAGTCATTTCATGCAGCCCTGTGTTTCTGTGGAAGTTAATGTTAATGTAAATGCAGCGGGGTACGTTTCCTCTCAGTGGTATTGTCGGCGCTGGCATACTGCTGCAGTTTCAGCAGGAAGGAATCATTGTTCTCCTCGAGGGCTTCGAGAGCTCGAGGAAGTCATCGCTCTCCTCCCTCCTCCTTCCTGTCTGTTTCTTTCTTTCTTCCCTCACTGTTATCATCAGTCTATGCAATAAGTGCATCACAATGTTCCCATATGGCCAGATACGCCAGAGAACTCAAGTACTTTGCATGATAAATGATTCACAGTTGGAGAACAAGTGCTGTTGTAGAGCACTCTCCAGGGATAAATTTGGTTTCTATTATAAAGGGCCTATATGAGTCTTTATAAAAGTCCATAGAATCCAGTAATAACATATGCAAATGATAGATGTGAATCTGCTTCACTGATTGCATATTTACATTATTATGGAACTGATTAATCTTTGTCTATAGGACCAGAATGACGCACTGCATCATTCTGTCACACTAAGCTGATGCATCATGTTGGTGAGATTCTCCTGGTTTCCACAGGAACTGAAGCCCCACTACTGCTAACAGCCCTCAGCAGCCTGCTCTATGCAGAGTATGGTTTATTCAAATCAAACATTCTATCTTATAGTAATAATTTAACAACAATAGCAATATCAGGAACGTCTGGAGTCATGTCGGAAGGGTTGAAGCCACTCTGCATGACTATACATCAGCATATACAGCAGCTGACTACAATTTCTTCAAACAGCAGAGGCGTTAAAGCAAAACCATAATTCATCATATCTTTGTTTTGTGTTTGTACCCCTAGCCATCTGTGCTGTCAATTATTAGGGCCCATGCACGAGCCACTTTGAGTGAAGTCCTTTTAAAACAGCTTTATTACTCACCTTCAAAAATATCCAGATGTGGTGAAATGTGCATTGATTTTTTATAGCATTTCAGCGACCCTGAATGTTTCATTTGTAGCTGCGTTGTCATATCTTAATAAAGACAATAAATAAAGCAAGGCCCAGAAAAGGAACAGGTTTATATACAGGATACTCCAGTGTGTTTGAGGCGTGTGCCATACCAGGCAGGCAGCGGATACAAAAAGAGCAGGCAGATAAACCAGAAAACACAAGACACAAGAGAAATTTCAGCTGAACTTTCATAGACAGTCTGGTGGATGGTGAGAAAAGGGATGTGTGGATGGGACAGAGCTGGGAAGTGGAGACAGGTGGGTGATCAGGCGGCAGGAGACAGGGCAAGAGTTACATAGAGACTGGCCATAAAAGAAAACAAAGATATTGGAGAATGTGTGAAACATTGCACGCATACGATCTAAACAAGAAATTCAGCGTACCAAAAGTGATTGATGTTTAGAACAGATAGTTTTTGGACTTTGCTTTATGTTTCAAATAAGTTGAATAATCTGGGGGTGTGTTAACAACACTTTACTATCACACTTCTCACATTCCCTCCCCCAGTGGATTGGGGGGTTGTTAAGTTGCCACGTTGCATGATGTCAGAATGACAATGAAACACTGGTGGTGTTGTTCTAAGGAAGGTATTTCCTGGAATTATTTGGCATAAAGTTATTCAAAGATACCACATATATAGATCATCCAAACTAAGCCGTAACAAAAAAATATTTCCCTGGGAGACGATCCATCGCCGCTCGACCGCCTCCCTGCATTGCTTTCCTTTCACTCCTCTTGTCTGCAATGGCCCTTTTTCCTATTCCCCCGTGTTCCACGTCAAACTAGAGGAGCTGGTTACGATGTGCCACCTTTATTGTGTTGAGTGCAGGTTTATAAGAAGGACTCGTGTGCATTACGTTACAATAGAGGGAGTAAGAGGTATTGGCAGAGAAATATTATATTTCACCAATAATCACATTGTTGTTTTCATTTACATTATCCTGCACACGTCTGTGTAAGGATGTGTCGGCCTTTATTTCAATATGTCTGCTGCTGATGTGTACCACCTTTGAACTGCTTGGGCCAACAACATGCAAAGTTCATTACTAAATAAGTAGCTATCCATGTGTTATTTATTTTTCCCCCTCTCCTTCGCCTTTATCCCGTTGAGCAAAGGCCACCCCTTTTGCTGTAATGACAGCCTGCTAGCACATCCTGTGGCCCTCTGCCAGTCAGTTCTGCAGGGATAGAACTTCCTGGCAAGACTTGAGTCAAGTCGCCCACTGAATTGAGCCGTATTGCAGTTTGATCAAAGCAGACTTGATCTGGATACCCCAATGAGGCCATTCACAGAGACTGGACCTATTAAGAGCTGTCACAGTTAATAACACAGCATTAAGAGTCAAATAGTTATTTAACGACCCCAGCGTCAAGGTCCACACACGAAGAAACATTATCTGTACGCCAGAAACATTCCCTGAACACGGATCTGACAGTGCTCTGCATTTTATCCCCAGCTGACTCCCTCGGCTCTCGTCTTTGTCACGTTTCTCAAACTATGGCCCGGCAGTAAATATCTGTCAGAACAGAACATGAAAGGAACATAATTAAGGAAATGAACAGGATCGATGTGAATGCGGAGAGCAGATTCAGATTTCTTGAAGAAGGGTTGTTGTGTTAGCGATGGTGCAACTAGGACTAATTAGAATTATATATTGAATAATCTGGTACCTGTGATAAAAAATGATATATTGTATACATCCAATTGGAATATTTCATACATACATCGGTGTCAGCAGTAACTTCTACACATACTGCAGGATTCCCAGCTGGACTGTGAGTGCAGAGGAGAAGAAGAATTGCCTGGCAGGCCAATTTCAGTTTTAGTCTCTCAGTATCATGCAGATTTCCTTACGTCTACAGACCCTTTCCTACCAAATCAAGTTCTTATCAACGTCTACAAAGTTTGCTATTAACAAAACCAATCCAATAGATGCACTGTTACACAAGCTAGTTGGTAAATAGGTGCATTTACATCATGCTCTCACTTATAGTATTGGTGGTGGTGTTGTCAAGAAGGTAGGAAATTAGAGTGCAACGACCTCTCACCTTGCACCGACCATGATGAGTCCATGATGAAGCCATTGTGTTGCATCCAGCCGCTGGTTGTGGCAATGTGTTCTTTACAGCCACGGAAACAATCACTGTAAACATGTAGGTTGCTTGCACACTTATTATAGCTGTCTAACTCACGTTACACACAAGGACCAATGTGTAAAGAACACAACATGCTGTGCAACTGATGTTAACATTTTTACCAACTGTGCTTTTGATCCATCACATCATTATAACTACTGTATATATGACCTGACAGTGACTGGACAGAGAAGTGTCACAATCTGTTTGTCATTGTACCATTTCCTGTTTTATTTTGAACTCACTGTGTCGTCTCTGTTTCCTGCCAGTGTGATTACCTGCTTTCCCTAATTGGTCTCACCTGTGTCCAGTCATCTCCTCTCCCTCCCCAAGTCTCTTGCTGTGTCCGAAATCGCTCACTCATTCCCTACTCCCTACTCCCTACATAGGGAAATAAATGTAGTGGACTCAACAGAAAAATCTTTCGGACACTACTCTCGTTGCCGGAAATAACGTCATCGCTTAAAACCTACCACATTATTGTCATCTCACAAAATACTTGTTTGTTTACCACTGCATTTTTATTAAATTAGAGGCTTTTGACTACTGTGCTGTACTTTTTATTTTCGTATTTTGTTATATTTTATAATATTTATGTATATTTTCCTCCCGTCCATCTGCCATTTTCCCTACCACGCAGCCCAGAGAATTTCTGACAATGCATGATGGGATATCTTGCTCCGGTTAGTGACCATCGGATGTTCACAACAATCCACGATGAATTGTGGGATACATTGAGTGCACTATATAGTGGACATGCAATGATCCCTAAGCATTCGGACACCACTACAAAATGCCGTGGTCACTATATAGTGCACTATGTAGGGGTTAGGGAGCGATTTCGTACACAGCCTCTGTGTTCTTCTGTGTTTTCCTAGTGTTTGTCGTTCTTTTGGTGACCTGTCCTCTGTGCCTTTTTGACCTCGAGTTTTGTCTTACTACTCTGCTATTACTGTTACTGACCCTTTCCCCGTTTGACCACGAGACTTCTAATTCCCAAGAAAAAGCCTGTTTATCGGAGTTGCTGTATTTGGGTCCTTCTTTTGCACACATGTCACAGTAAGTAACGAAGGTCATCGGACAAAGTATGTGTCATCCACTTTATATAAATTACAGCCGTGATAAGCTATAGAAGTAGATGGGAATGAATCAGCACGTCCACAACCATATCCGCGTATATCAGCAGAGACGGGGCTTTGTATTTACCACAGTGGATAAAGCTCCTCTGCCTTCAACTTGACGATTCTGTGGAACGATGTAAGTAAGGACTGCCTTCTCTCTAGCTCAGAAAGACTCGTCCTGGACTCGCTTTGTTCTGGCCTCAGAGTGACGATCGAACAGTTCTCTCTGCGTCTTTGTCTCGGGGGTCAATGCCAGACTGCCTTGCCGCTGGCTAAGACACATTTTTGTCACCATACTCGTAAGGCAAATGTCGCATTGTACTTTCTGAGGAATGTGATTGCCCCTGAAAGTGGATGGTTTTTTTTTCTATTTTCTGCCATTAGAGGGATTTGTAAATCCTTTATTTGGTGCAGCACTAAGTCTGATTCACAGATACACAAGTGGCTTTTGAGCTCATTTTGTGTATGTGCAGCTCCTTTAGTGGAAGCTCTAAACCAGCAGAC
The DNA here is from genome assembly GCA_016785345.1 of Trinectes maculatus. Classification (NCBI taxonomy): domain Eukaryota; kingdom Metazoa; phylum Chordata; class Actinopteri; order Pleuronectiformes; family Achiridae; genus Trinectes; species Trinectes maculatus. Next base: position 61,282 of record JAFBJQ010003216.1, read on the forward strand.
CAGTCTCATCTTAAAACATAACAATAAACAAGCACTCGGTTTCTCTCTTGAAATCATGTCGGAGCTCTGCAACAGCAGCCAGACAGCGTCTGACAAATGCATGGTGGGTATTAGTGCAGGCGGTGGCACAGCATAGAAATGGACTGGCAGGCTGGCAGCAGCTGTCCTTCATGCAGCGCTGGTACAGGAACGGACAGAAAGAGAGGAGTGGAGAAAGGGATGGCAAAAGGGCAGGCTTACATCTGGTGTTTTCAAAACCCTGCAGTCATTTCTGATGCATAAAAGACTCAGTCGTTAAAGAAAAGGCAAGTGCCTGACAATTTGTCCTTCAGAGTTTGGTGCTAAATTTTAAACTTTTGGACTCAAAGCGCAATCAAGGTCCTTTCTTCTAAAACACAAAAGGATGTGATTTGATCAGCATCTGACGAATAAAGTTTCTCGACATTGGATTCAGTTTTTCTGATGACGATCGCTGTGACCTGGTTTTAGTGTGACTGACAACTCCTCAGTACAGTTTTCAGCTTTACCTGAAAAGACGATCCAGATGCTTCATACAGTCGAATCTGCTTGCGTCAGTAACTGAAATTGGACTTTACAATAACTGCACATACAGGAGCTGGAATAACTGTTACCATTGTAACAGGGGGAAAAGATGGGGGCTATATTATATACATTGTTCTGTGGAATTCTCATTAATGACAACTTCACACTGGGGAGACACATTGAACACTGTTAAACCATACATTGTATATATCATGCAAAAAGCATGTGGCCCAGTTAATCATCAACAAAGTCTAAAATTCTAAAAGAAATATTCTGTTGACTCCACAGTTGAATCATCTTTTTAAGAATTTTGATGCAGCCAAACATATGAGTTATAATCAATCACTAGCTGAAATCTTGTTTCTCCTGACCTCATGTGGCTGAAGTAAGTGTGGAAGTGTAGTCAGGGTGTGGTCAGTGCAGTCTGACATCACTTTTGGCTGTGGCTACTGACTGTATGGTATCAGTCAGTAGCCAAAGTGGATGTGGTAGATGAAACAGAAGTGGACCTGCTGTGTGTAATATTAGAGTTTGATTTGAATAAATAAGAAAGTAAATTGATTGGAACTAAGTTTTTGTTTGGGATTTGAATGGCTTCCCATCACTCCAAGCTTCAAAACTTGATTCTAATCCTGCTGGATGATTTAACAGTGTCAGCTTTTTAATTATATATTAGACATTATCAAGTCACTATGTATTATGTATCTTGGTAAGATATAGAATTATTCAAAAACCTGATGTTACGTTGTAAACTGCTGATTTCACAGTTTTCTCTAACCTATTAATTTGGGGTTTTATTTGTTAAACTCTACCTTTGGCTGTTAACCAGTGTTTACAAAGGTAAATGTAAAGAGTTTCATTGAAAAGTTTTGCCATAAGATGAAGCTAGAATATATGTATATACCATATATATGCGTCAGTACAGTAATGTTTTCAGCCTTCAGCTTTTTATGACCTTTATTAAATTGTTATTATATTTCTGTGTATTACTTGCCACTGTTGGCACGTCCACATCTGGTTTAACCCGAGATATGTTTGATTTATACAAAAGATAGTAGCCTTTGCTTTTACCTGTAGTTTAACTTTAGAGCACAGCATGGCAACAAACCCGTACAGTACACAGAGAAGGCCCAGAAGCCTGTCAGCCAATCAGATGTGAGAATTATTTGTCAAGGTCTTTGTCAAGGCAAACTTTTTTGGAATAAATACTACAATATTTTATAAGCTCCATTTTTTTGTATAACTTTGAAAACAGGAGGCAGGGTTATCCACTGTAACATCGTCCTGCTGTCACCCGTGGAATTACATTTAATTTATGATCATTTCTTTATTGGAGGCCATTGTGGGAGGGGTCAAATTTAAAAAGGGACCATCTTGTTCCTGCAAATGAAAGCCTGGATCCTTGTTTTAACTGAACAGTGAGCTCAGTGTACCATAATTCTTCATGCAGTGCTGCGAAAATCATAATTTCTCACCCTCATACCTCCTAAAGCCCCACAGCTCCTTTGATTGTCATAATAAAGGCAGTCATTGTGATTCAAAATCATTCTTTACTACGTGTTCTAAAAAAGATCCACAGACGGGAGCTGCTGATGCTGCCTGACAGGCATGGCTGAGCACCAAATGAAGCCTGGTGAGGCTTTAGTTCAGCCGCAGCTTCTATTTGCATCATGAATTTACCACTTCCTTTGAGAACAAAGGTAATTTTCTAACATTACAATCTCATTAAGGGCCCAGATTAATGGTTTACATTATAATCACCTGTATCTCTGTACAAAAATGCCATTAACTACACGCGCCCTATTTTACATCACATATGATTAGAGCAATTATGATGAATCTCTCTGCTCTTTACAGCAGCCTTTTCATTTTATCTCTGCGCTTTTGCTTGGTTCATTGGCAGCTGGCACAGAGTGAGCCGTCCACCAGTCCACTGCAGAGTCACACTCTCCACTTCCTCGTCGCTATTGACCCATGGCTAAAGTGCAAGGAGCACAAATGGCCCCTTTCCTCTAATCCCCACTTTGTATAGTCCCCTCGTGAAATGGTTGACATGTTTGTGTTCATTCCTCCTATCTTATTATGTGTCATTTCTTCCCATTTCCTAAATTGCCGCACAAATAAGATAAAGCCTGAATGATCCCAGTGGGGCAGGGGAATAAAAAAAGGATCCGGCACAGAGAGTAAAGAACATACGGGGGAAGAAAAGTCTTCGAAACAGGGTTAATGTTATTATAAAGATGTGTCTCTCAGACAAACAAGCAGACAGAACAGACAGCGGCGGTAATGGCATTCGGCTTTCTGCAGCAGCACCAGCTGTGCCCCGATCCAAATTGGCACCAACAGCGATTCAGGCCAAGCAGGGTCAGATGAGGACACCAAGGATGGGGGAGTGGGGGGAGGAGGGGTTTGGGGGTATGGAGGGTGGCAGGGCATGCGGAGCGATGGAAAAAGGAGGAAGAAAGACAAGGAACGCAGAAGGGAGTGTGGAAAGGGGAAGGGGGAGGGAGTTTGGAGGAGAGGAGAGAACGAGGGAGAGTTTCCTACACCGCCGGGAAAGAAAGAATAAAGGAAAGAGAAAACAAAAGATTGGGCGTCACGTTAGACAGATGAATTTGTTTGCTGTTACGTGGCCCGTAATGACTTTTCAGTCACTGACGTAATCAGATTAGTCCTCAGATTGTGATTGCGATGTTTGGACGTGAGCAGTATTAAGCCTGTGGTGAACTAGTTGCTGTTTATGAGCCTTGGCCACTCTGAAAGGATACGACAATTTATCCTATCAGCATTTAAGAAAAGAGTAGACACTAGGACTTCTGTCAGGACTTCTTTCAGTGACAACATATGTATGTATACATTCCCTGTCTGTATTTAAAGAAATTCTGTTTTTCTACATTTACCATTAGCAACTATGACATGAGAGACGCAAGGGAAATATCCCAACTACACCTAAGGTAAGGTTACAGTAAGGCAACAAAATATGGCTGGTGCCCCTTCATAATCCTTCATAATCGCATCGCTATAAAATAAACCTGTGTCCTGGATGAACTGTTCTTTAACACAAGGACCCTCATTCTACTTTCTATCTGCACTTCCCATCATGTCTGCCTACAGCTCCGAATTAAATCGCCTTACTCTGTCTTTTCCCAGCACAACAGAAAGAGTCCCAAAGCCAGAGCCAAACAAGATCACAGATAAACCTTAAAACCCTTATGAGGAAAAACCAGTCAAAGGGGAGACTACAAGTCCAAGCCAACAGATACTGATTAGTGGCTTTTGCAGAGGGTCTTTTCTTTCCTTGCAGTTGACTGCCAGAGAATAAATTAGTGAGGATGCCCTAAATAAGTAAGCGTGCAGTACAAGAACATTAAGAAGAAGGAGCTTGGAATCCCAGTGATGATTAGGTAACAACCGAACAATTGATAAATTCATTCAGCAGTGGATCCCAGCAGGTGCCCTGTGCTTTTCTAACTTACTTACTCCTGCGATCCTCCTTTAATACAAGTTAGTGGCATCTCTTCCTGGTAGTGGTAGAATCCTTCGAATGCATATTTGTGGTTCTCGAAGAATAGTACTCAACATACGCCGGCAACTGGACTTGTTTGATTTGTGGTTCTCGTTTTGGACTTTGAAACTTTCCACTTTTCTTCTCTCAAAGTTTTAACAGACTCAAATCACTAAATATCTTCTGCGCGGACAGTCAAACCTTTTAAGAGATAAACTTTCATTAAGAACACCACACTAGCACTCGTGTACATGTTTGCATAATTTCTGCAGATGTGTCAAACTGTGGCCATGAGGTCTTCAGTCTGCAGCTGTCCAGTGTTGGTGAGTCTGTGTCCACTGCAGCCTCACGTTTCTGTTCCTACCTGACAGGAACCTGATGTGGTCTGTTATATGATGTGGACTGAGTGGTCATCTGAGTCAGTCTTTCTGATGCCTCGAAACAATCTGGCCATTCTCCACTGACCTCTGTCATTAACAAGGTGTTGCCAGATGTTTTCTGCATTTGGGAACATTCAGAGTAAACCCAATTTGAGTGGCGTCATAAAATGCAAAGAAATAATCCTATGTTTCTTTTGAAGCTGACAGAACCATTTTTGTTTTAACAAATGTAAAACAAAAGGTTCATAAATTCAAATAATAAAAGGTCCAGATGAAGAAATGTGTGACCAAAACTAGTTTCTAATGAAGAGAAATGGAGACTTACAGTATTTAAAAATTCAGCTTCAAAACAAATTTTTCACCAACTGCGATCTGAGACGTTGCTGTGGGGCCTACTCGAACATGTTCGCACAATTGAAATCTCAAGCCTGAAAAATAAATAAATAAGTGAGCTGAAGCGTAGTTCGAAGAAGAGCCAGCATTGGTCGGTTGTGGTGCCGCCATTTTATGTCAAATGGGCTCTGAGGAAGATTAGGAGATACCTTTGTCAGACAGGCCGTGGCTGAATAGAGAGAAAGAAAGGGGCAGAGCAAATGAAACTGGACGATGAAGAGCCGCGCCGAGACGGAGAGAAAGAAAAAAGGGGCTAAAGAGGGAGGGAGAGGTAAGCGATAGAGAGAAGGCCAAATGTGTCTGGGAAAGTTTTGGAGCTGAGGTACATTGTAGGAGACCAGACTGTGCGTCTGGGGGGTCTGAGGTGTGGATTAATGCCAGCGATTGGAGGAGGACTGCCGCAGTTGTGCGTGACCAGAATATCAGAGAGGGGGGAGAAGAGAGAGAAAAGAGGAGAGAAGATGGAAAGAGTACAGACGCTGGGTTTTGGAAAGGGGTGATACTCTGTGCCTGAATTCACTAAAAGACAAGCGGCTCATGCTGCAGAAAAGAAAGTGCCCGTAAACTTCGACTAAATGCACTTTTGTGGTGTGGAACTGTGTAAGGAGCTGCTTAAATTAAAAGTTGGACAAGGATTAATCAATTCTCAAAGTAGGAGGACAGCACAGTGGGCAGGAAGGGGCTTGATGAATCGTTCTATAATATTTCACCTAATTTAAAGTAGTGAGCCTGCAGAGAGCTGCTATGGCCAGCGCGGCCACATAGTGCACTTACTATCCAACATGGTGAAACTGCAGTTCATCAGGTGGGCTCGAGTCAGGGCCTGTAGTCCATCATGTTTGAAATGGCACGATGCACCTTTCCTTTCACTGCGTGGCAGTGCAGCAAATACATCTTTTGAACTCTGACTCACGCTAAAAGCTTGAACATTAAAGTTAAAATTTATTTATTTTTCATTCACCGAAGGGATTTTTATCTGGAGGTCGTGCAGGAATCAGTTTCTCAAGGCCGGGACATGCAGAGAGCGGACTTTTAGTACCCAGGTATAACGACTGAATGACTCCTCACCTGCGGTTTGGAACAGTTTGGAACAGTGTGAAAAGAGGTTTGTGTCTTTACATGTAGCACATAGCTTGTTAGTTAGCACAGCTGCTTGTTGCATTACTCACACTGTATATAATAGTACATAAAAGCAAGTGGCTATCAAATAACATAATGGAGCTTGTTAAACAAGCACAAAGAAACAAAACGTGTACACTCCCTTGTTATCTTTTGGATTTTCTGCATTCACAGCTTTGTCATGGTTCCCATTGAGCTCTGTAAAGCTTCTATTAGTGAATATTTCATTCCAACAATACCCTGAGACATTGGCAGCTCATACTCAGAGAACACTGTCAAAAGAAGTTCAACTTTATGCTGAGTTTCTCAATTTATGAACATTTAGATTCATTCCAGCTGAACATAGCTGGGATTCAATATTCACCTGTGAGCTTGTTTTCTTCAGCCCTTTACAGTGTAAGTGCTGGACACAGTCTCTGTGCAATAACAGGCACACGGCCAGTTCAAATGTACATGGATTTCTTTGATGCTGTTGCCCATTAGGATTTGTCCGGGTATTCCTGACGCTCGATACGACAACAGTGTGACGATCCGTTCCCAGCCTCACACACACACACACACGCACACACGCACACACACACACACACACACACACACACACACACATACACACACGTACAGCTGTACAACAGGGACAGCTCATAAGCACCACCACGCTCACTCACACATACAGTACAGTACATGCATTCACACATGCATCCCATGGGAAGCCACTACGTGCTGCACTTCACAACACAAGCAAAGAGCACAGGTTGAATTTTATAAATGGCAGTGAATGGAGGAGATGCCCTCGCCTGTAAAACAGCTGTTACACTCGCTGTTATTGCAGGTCTACAGCATTTCCCTGTGTATCACATAGATAACACGGCTAGGTGCATGCCGTATAAAACTAGTACTCAGTTTGATTACATGTGAACCTTCTCACCATAACAATGTCATAATCTCCTGAATAAGCATCTGTGCATGTTATCTTGTTAATGTTCTCACCTACCACCTGTACCTGTTGTAGTACTGTTACAAATTTTGGATAAAAAAAAAAATTAGGGAGTGTTATATACCGTAAATTCCGGACTATTAGGCGCACCTGAATATAAGCCGCACCCGCAAATTTTAACAAGAAAACATGAGATATTTACACAGAAAGATTTTTTAAAAAAAAAAAACGAGTCCCCATGGATGCAGTTTACGCACCTGTGCAGTTTGAGTCTTTAGGATGAAACAGACGCCAAATGGAGCGTTGTAGAATCTCCGGTTGATCCTGTGTCGCTAGTGCAGAAGTCAGTCTACATACGCGTATATACATTTTGTCAATAGACTGAGTAGAACTAAAGTTAAGGCATATTTTTTACATGTGCTTTGTATGGGACACTGTCACTGTGTGTGATGTGCAAAACGGGGGAAATGTGTTTTTATATCATAAAAACGACTTCAGCCATTGTTGGGCGTCTACAACTTGCAAAAGGAAGTCAGTAAAAGCACTCTCCTATTGGTCTAGACAGCTGTTCTTCAACAGCTACAGTTGATGTCAGCGCTTTATAATTGAAAGGGACTTCTGCCCCAGGGCGGTAGAGGGCAGTAGAGGAGAGGGGATAACACCGTATCTATCTTAGCGATCAGTTTAGCCGCAGCGTTCGGATAAAAAGTGAGAATATAACAATTCACAGAGTGCCAATACAGTGACGCTACTACTAAATGTGGGACAGGGGCTGCAGCTCTTGTTTTTGTGCAGGAAAAGTTGTTGGAGGCTAAATGTTATGGTGGCATGAAGCTCGTTAGCCTTTAAAAATTCATAGATTAGCCACTTCACTGTATAAGCCGCAGTGTTCAAAGCCTGTGAAAAAAGTAGCGGCTTATAGTCCAGAATTGACAGTAGTATAATTTGGATTTGGACTTTTTTAGGATGACTTATAAATGTGTGGCAGAAAATGGATTTCACCCTGGCAGAGATGTTGGGATGTTTGTGAGAGTTTAGAAGTTGAATTCAAGTTCAAGTTAAAGATAAACGCTTCAATATTTGGTTGGTAAAAAGAGCTGGTGGTCTCTAACTATAACTGCAGCAGGTTCCATAGTTACCCAGATGAGCACTGTGGATTCATTTTATTTTGGGCCGATCCATTCCTTGGACTCGAATGCCCATAATTCCGGAAAAGTGATGTCAGCATGCAGCATGCCCCTGTTTACCAAACCAGCCACCACATACCAAAGCATACCATAGAGATGAGGGAGGAAAATAGCTAATTTTAGTTAGTCCAGCTTTCTTTGTAGGGGAGCTATCGCTAGCTTTCCCATAATATTAGTAAGAAAACGGAGAGTAAACTTGTAGCTCCTCAGTGGAGTATGTAGTATATATCATCTTACATTGAAACTGACTCTTTGTCTCTGAGTGCTTTATTGATTCACTTGGCACCCACTTATGTCCGATAGTGGAAGAGTGTTCATGTGCTGTCATCAGCGTTTGAACAACACACAAACACCATGTGTTTATTCTGACAGTGAAAAACACAGCTGACCGGTCCAGCACCGCTTGCTTGGCGAATATCGGCCACTCTCACGGTGCTGTTGCTGGGGCTGGATGTTATCAAAAGGTATCAGTGACAGGATGGATGTTTTTCACAGTCGTGTGATACGGGCAGATCTGGAGCTGCTCCGGAGCTGTGAAAGGCAGGCATATGGGCAAATGGTCTGTATCTGTTCCTCGTTCAACCAGAGCCAAGTCCCAAACTGACTCCTTCTTTTCTATTCGCAGCTGAGGCTAACTAAAGATTGGTATTTGTTTTGGTGCAGGGAAGCTTTCCAAGAAATGCGTGTGTGTACGTGTGTGCATTTCTGTAAATGCACTTTAGTTAGTGTGTCTATGGGTGTGTATGTGCAAGCCAGTCGGTCTGCTCCTGGCTGTGTGGGACGCTCTGGGAGACGAGGATACAAGTGCGTGGGTCCAAGTGTTTATGTGTCGGAGTAATGGGGCGTTTTGGGAAGAGAAGGACTCGGCGAATAGTAGGTCTACCTGAAGTCGACTGTCCCCGTTGCATTGACGGGGATGTGGGGGGTGTGGGGGTGTGGTGCGATGGGAGGAAGAGGAGGGAGTGTGCAGGGAGTGGGTGTTCGGGGTGGAGGGAGAAGGGAAAGGGAGAGATTCAGGGGTGACAGGAGGACGGCTTCATGGCTGCATTTTCTTTTTGCCGAATTTCCTCACTCGCCCCTCTCTCTCTCTCTCTCTCTCTCTCTCTCTCTCTCTCTCTCTCTCTCTCGCCCTCCTCTGTTTTGCCTTATTCAGCTGAGCGAGTGAGGGAGTCAAACAGACAAGGAGAGTTTTGCAGTTCAAGACTGAAAAAGAGAGAAACTCAAGCCAATTTTTTCTTTTCTTTTTTTCCCTTTTTTCAGAGGCTGGGATTTTGGGTGTCTTACAAACAGATGTTGCTTGTCATTTGCTCGTAGTGCAGGGAAGCAGCGTGTACAATGCAGAGGGTTTACAGGCTGAAAGACTACCTCGTCCTTCTTTATAGGTATTATTATTACTAGCGCGCGGTAAACCGAAATTGTAAAAACACCACAAAAACTAGCCTGTTTTTCTGTTATCATTTACTTTCCTCCTCCTTCTCTTTCCCCCACCACTTTCTCTCCCTCTTCCCTTTGCTTTTTTCCCTTTTGTCTCCCTCTTTTCCACCCAGCCGCCTTTTGGGGTGATTCTGTGTTTGTAGTTGCATGTTTGAGCTTTTTTTTTTGTTGTTGTTGTTGTTGCTTGTTTTCGTTTTTTGTGATGGGCCACAGTGGACATGACCGCCTGTACCTTCTGCCAAGCACCGTAGGCCCTGCAGAGTAGAGAAAAGAAACATTTGGAAGCTAAACATAAAGACAAAATCGGTAAGTCATCTTGCTAAAAAATGTGCTCGGAGCTTTGTTTCCTTATTTCCACTTCTGATCTTTGCTTTGTGGCTTTTAGCGTGCAACAGTGCGGTTGTTGCTTTTTGTTCTGCGGTGGAGCTTTTCTGATGTTTACCGAACGTTAGCTGTGGCAAAAGGGGCCTAAACTTAATGCTACCTGTTGGCTAGCCGGTGCTATCTGTTTACGCTGCGTGATATTATGAAGTGCTAATGACATGTCACTTCCTCAACTCTCACTCCTTCACCCACATCCATCCCCTCCTCCCTAAATCCAAAACACACACACACACACACACACAGACACACACTACCTCTGTTGCTGGGTAGATTAGGGCGGGTAGTGCTGCTGGGTTTGGCCGCTGGCGTTGTTCAGTGCCGAACTATGCAGGTGGTGGCCTTTAGCCGGTCTTAGCTTTGTCGTTGTTTTCAAAGTCTTCCTCACACACACACACACACACACACACACACACACCAGTACAGCGGTGGCGGCATTGGCTGGCAGGGTGCTTTGGACCCCAGTGACCTCTTTGTTCAGCCAATCTCAAGGTGTCTTTCAGCTAACTGGCAAAGACCCACTGACATACTTTAAGCAACTTGGCAACAGCTTCAAAGTCAGACATCTCATTTAAATTCAGGCAGGGCGAAGAGGAGGAAAAGGAGAAGTTCAGACAGAGACTGCAAGTCGAAATTGGACCACTCACTTTCTTTTTCATGTGAGCGGAGCAACGACTCTATTCGTATGAAACAAAAATCTGTTTGAACTGTCTTTTTTCATTTTAAAAAAATTAGTAAGAATTGAGTGTGAATTGGAGGCTTTTCCCCTTAATGAAAGTGTAAATGATTATTTATTTATTTTTACAAGAAATTTGGGCTTAAGCCATTTTATGCCTTATTAAGCCATTTGATATTTTAGTTAATTGTGTCAGTTGCAATTTTGTTTAGGAATCCTATTACAATAATAAAATACAATGATACTACAGAACAAGTTTGGATTTAATACAAACACATAATGTGGTTCAAATATTTTTCTGTAATTAAATTCAAATAACTCAATTAAGGTCAATTGATAATTATGATTAAGACAGCTGATATTATCAGTCTATTATTTTTTTATGAGAACAGTAAGTCAGGTTGATTATACGATGTTTATGCAGGCGTGCTAATTCATGCTGCTCTCACAGAAAGAAGTTTTCTCAAAACTTGAAATTTGAACTTAGATGCATCGTACTTAAAGGATTCTTTACAGTGAGCACACAGACTTATATTCAAGTGCTGGCATGAAAGCATATAATAAAGTGCACCTTGAAGTTTAACGTGTGTGACGTGCATTGTGGGATCAGGAGTTTACATACAAATAAATATTTTTACTTTTAGAAATAACATATAGAATAATAAATCACACTAATATTTTTTAGTCAAAAATAAACCTCTTTTTCCTGATAGATAGATAGATAGATAGATAAATAGATAGAATAGATAGATAGATAGATAGATAGATAGATAGATAGATAGATAGATAGATAGATAGATTTGCTTTATCATCGCCTCATCGCACTAATGGATGTATGAAGTCATCTGCTCGCAGCCCCGAACCCGTAGATCCGAACTTGTGTTAACACTCACCACAAGCTTGTATCTACAGGTCTGTGTCTGTGCAGCTCCAGCGGCCTGAGCAGCATCAGCAGTAGAAAGCAGGGGGCTGCTCGCCAGCTCCTACCAACTTTATTAACCACTTCCTCTGTCACAGCTACGCGCCGCGCCGCACCGCTCCATTCTGCTCATGAAAAGCGACGTCATTAAATTATTTTTTTTCTTTATGTGGGATCAACCAGCGGCTTAGGTCGAGTAAGAATTTGCAATCAAATCAGTCAGACGTACCTGTTACCTTGTAAAACTTAATTAAGAACTGTATTTAAAAAAATATATAGCTCCCAAATATGAACATATCTATCTTGGACATTTCTGAATAGAAGCTGGAAATAATTGGGTTTGTGTCTTCTAAGGGTCCAAGTTCTTCTCCTTTCTCCAAAAGTGTTTCGAATTTAAAGTGGTAAAGGAAGTGGTGTCGATTAAAAGGTAGAGTAGATCTTTAGTAGATTTTTCCTTTCACCTCTATGTGTGCATTTCAAATGTTAGTTTGTAGACAGCTGATAAGGAGACAGAGTTCCAATCAGCTCTCATTTCACTGCAACTTGGCCTCTCTAGTGTTAACGAAGCAGACACTGGCCCAATTAGAGACTGCAAACCAATGCAAGCTTTGGTTGGAAGTTGGTAGTTTTACAACTCTACTTCCTGTGTCTTAACACTTTACAATGAGAAACTATAAGTTTTTAAGTTTCATTAAGGGAAGAAATGCGATAATAAAAATCTATCAGGCTGAGTAATCATGTTTATTTGCCTCGTATCTAAGATACGAAGCTCTTAAAATCTTGTCATCATTTGGGAGACGGGACTGATTTTAACAACAATCAAGTTTAACATTGAACATTTGGAAGTGTTTTTCAAAGTTTTTATTTCTTATTTTCACAATGAGCATCTTCCTGTTCTCGTTCAAATGTTTGCAACCCTGCTCATTTTTGACTCCCCGACTCCCCTGAACCACCAAGTCCTGGTGGTTTGGTCGGCTTGCTCCCAGGCTGAGGTAGTAGGTTGTATAGTTGAGAATTACACCACAGGAGATAACTGTACAACCTCCTAGCTTTCCCTGAGGTATGCATGGCACTCTGCACAGCTGGATCAATGCAGTCCAATGTGACTGCTATACAAGTTAACATCAAAAAAAACAAAAAAACATACGCCTGCCATGGTCATTAACATTCCAGGCTATTTGCTGATGCAGCAAAAGGAGAGAAAAAGCCACTGACTTTGGGTTTTGTGATACCAGAGAGTGTGTGTCTACAATGTGTTTGTTGGTGCATTAGGGGATACATTAATCTCTGAGACAACTGTATACTGACAATGTTTTTTTTTTGGATTGATATATAAATAATCTGATAATTGAAACACATATTTAATATAGCCATTTTTATTTTCAAATATCTCATGCCTCTTTTTATAATTATTATTGGGAAGACTGTCCATAATTACTACAGCTTGCTTTTTTTGTTATGATTACTTCTTGAATAGTACGTTCAATTTAGATCCATTCGCTGTTGGCAAATGGTGAAAAATACCCATCACAGTTGCCCATGGTGACATCTTCATAGAGCTTATTTTTGGATATTCTTTTAATGAACATAGAAAAGCTTCAAATTCACATTTGATGAGCCACATTTATGTTGTTTTTGTTTTGAAAATGGATTCAAACTATTCACTAATTGCAGACAAATCAAAAGTTCGGGTCTAATTAACATTTCATGTTATTACTGTGTATAAGGATGAAGGGCTATGTAATAGAAATTGACAGCCACGGTCATGTCAGCATTTTGTTACCTTATCTTTTTTGTATTTTGTGTGTATATGTAGCGCTGCGTTATTTTCTGCTGTGACTGATTTTGGGTCAGAGATGTTCGTCTGTGTGCAGCAGGCAGGTAGAGAGAGCATAATGCCGCAGCTGAGAAGATGGCACTGACATGAGGGCTTTTGAAACAGCGCTGCGTGTTGCAAGCATCAGTTCATTTCCACTCTGAGGTGACATTTTATTATTCGCCCAGTGATAAGCCCTGTTAATGCTGACACTGGCAGTGTGGAAGAAGTCCCCCTGCCTCAGTGGTGCCGCTTGCACGATGACAGATAGTGGTTGTAAAGAGTATCAGACACAAAGGAAAAAGTCGAGTTGAGCCTCAGACAACAGCATCCCAGTCCGTTTACAAGCATTAAAATCAACTGTCAGCAGGAACAATTATTGTCATAATGTTTCCAATCAGTCGACGCACAGTGCTGTCACAATATCAGAACCGTGACATTTTGTGACAGCCAGAGAGGAGAAATATTTCTGTTGGAAATCAAAACCTACTGATTCTCTGAGTAAACCGGAATGTTAGGATTAAACCTTACACCGTGGCACCGCGTGGCTGCTCAGCCCCTTCCCTCTCCAGCGAGTCACACATTACCCGCAGACATTTGCTATCCCAGAAAACGCTTTCATTACTTCTACTCGCTCCGGTATGAAAATGCACCTGAGATTTCAGTGTTTTGTTGTCAGTCTATTGGCAGAAGTGAGGGGAGGCGTGTCTGTTGGATTTGTAGCGTTGAACGCTCCCAGCAGCAGCAGTGTGAGCGTTCGCCTTGACACAGTACTGTGCTGTATATACATGGAACATACTGAGGCCTCTACATCTATGTGTATACGCGTATGTGTGTATGTTTGTTTACAGCTGAGGTGATAGGTAGAGGCAGAGGAGCAAAAGACTGCCCCCTCTTGGTGTATTCTGGAAAGTGTCAAGCTGTGGGAGGTTCGAATTCAAGCTTTGCAAATGGTGGAAAATGTAACAGTACGTTGATAGCTCGCCTCGCTATCATGAAGTTAGACATATGCATGTGTATTTAAATGCGTGCATGTGTGTGTGCGTGCATGTGTGTGTGTGCGTGTGATTGTGCCAGAGCAGAAAGCAAAGAGCTTTGTGGGGTTTCATGTGTCTCAGATCTCTGATGTCACCCTGCTTCCTTTTTTCTCTTTTCTGTCCCGTGGTCCTGTCCTTGTTGTAATGTTTGTTACTGCGTGAGCACCAACCGTCACGCTGACATTTCCAGACTTGAATTCAATTTTTTTTTAATTGCCTTATTTTTGTTTTTGTGAATAGTTGTTGATTCGTCTCAGTTGTACTGGATGTAATGTGGAGTAGAATCGAATACTACAAAAAACAGTAATAAGGATTGCAATAAATATTACAGAAACATCCGCTTCCTGAACCTTTTATTTTCATTATTCCTCTTGTAATGACCTCAGTGACCCATCAATCAGATGTGACAAGCTGCCAATCAGTCCCCCAGGAAAACTGTGCAGCTGCTGCAGCCATCCAGCCGCCGTGTCCTGCTCGTCAGCCTGCCCTGCTGAGTGTACAGACACAGCGCTCACACTGTGTCCTCAGACCGTGCGTGGGCCAACGTGACAGATCTGGGTCTCTCCTGATATAGCCTACTGCTTGGCACGCTGTGGCTGACTCCTGGCCATTACCAGCAGATAGCACTTAAAGCGAGCGAAATGAAATCAGTTAATCAATGGCAATGAGCCATCAACTAACTTCAATCAAAGTTTTTCAATTCACCTTGTGGGGGGAGTTTGGTTTACTCCCTTCCGCACTAAAATGACTTTATGCATCTCATAGCCATAAAAACACACACTGCTCTGATGTATTTTCTGTTTGTGCATAACTGCTGTAGTCGCACTGCACCTGTCTTTGCATGTTCACGCGGGTGCATATCATGCACATGTGTGTGTGCAGGCGTGTGCGAGCCTTTGTCTGCCTGCTGCAGACGCTCACCATCAAAGCAGGCTAATATTAGCACCTCGTCGAAGACTGCCTCTATCTATACACACAAAGCAGGTGATAAATGAGGGTGGCTCAGTGTATGTGTGTGTGTGTGCGCGTGTGTGTGCGTACATGCCCCCCGGAAAGCATATATCTCCTGGGGGGGAATGCAGCTGCAGATCCAGCTGCATGGTTTTCTCTGGCAACTGCAGCTGTATAGAGATAGAAAAACAGCACAATGCTCCATCTGCCAGACAGCAGTGAAAAAGGATTGGAGATTAGCCGGGCTGCGGACACAGTTGGTCGATCAGTCAGTGAGGGCGGGCGGGAGGGAGCAGAAGAATAGCAAGAGGGCAGTGTGGTCTCAGAGAAGTTTTTTTTCCCCCTTCCCAGTCTCTCTGGGCCCGTCGCTGATTTCAGCCTGAGGTCGGTTGTACGTCGTCAGTCTCCTTCTCTGCTCCATCTGTTCCTCCCCCCATCATCTCTCCTCTTTCTCTCCTTCCACCCTCCCTGTCTCTCAGTCTCTCTCTCGCTCTCTCTCTCTCTCTCGCTCTCTGTCTCTCCATACCAAAGCCTGGGGGAGCAGTGGAGATTAAATGTAGCCTCTATAAGCCAAATCACATCATATAGCAATGTTCCTATGGCACCGTCTCTCCTTCTCCTTCCCTGTCTGTCTCTCCTGTCTGTTGCTGAGGGGACAGTGTGAACGGTGGCAGCCCTCGAATAAGATGAGAAGCAGAAAGAGGGAAAGACTGGAAAAGTGGATTATTGTTTTTTTTGCATGCGTGCAGAGGACAGAGAGGCAAAGACAGTGTGTGTGTCTGTGTGTGTGTGAGGGCGAGAGAACGCGGGATTTGTTTTATGGTTGGAAAACGGACAGTGGCAAGGTGGAAAAAAAAAAACAACGAAAGGAGGACTACTTTCTCTGGCTACCCCCCACCCCCCCAACCTCTCTCTCTCCCTCTCCCTCGCTTCTCTCTCACTCCTGTGATACAGACGAAAAGAGGGCCTCTGGCTGTAAGCGAATACAGCTGTGAGGCAAATTAATGGATGATATTTCTCTCCCCCCTTTCTCCTGCTGTTTTTCCTTTTCTTTTTTTTTTTGCTATTTCTCCTGCCTGTCAAGATGGGACGGACAATGAGAAGAGGTGAAAGGGAGAGAGAGTACAGGAGGGTCTGAGAGAAAAGGGAAGAGCACTAATATTGGCGAGAAGGAGAAGGGTGAGAAGAAGAAGGGAGAAGGGTGTGTGTGTGAGTGTGTGTGTGTGTGGGGGGTGTCACGTTTTCCCCCCCCCTGCCTTCCCTCCCTTCCAGCTCTGCATGTGATTGAAAGAGGGAGAAAACAATGAGGGAAAAGGGCAAAGACGAGAGAAAGCCGAGCGAGACAAGAGATCAGCAGGCGCGTTCGTTTCAACTTGGATTTGTGTGTGCGAGAAAAAGTGTGCATGTGAGAGAAGTGTGTGTGTGTGTGTGTGTGTGTGTGTGTGTGTGTGTGTGTGTGTGTGTGTGTGTGTGTGTGTGCGCGTGCATTTTTTTTTCCCCTTCGCGCCAACCTGCCTGGGACCTGCAGGTTTGGATACAGTGTAAGTAACGGCTATGGAGAAGGTGCAAGGAGAGGCAAATGAGTGTGTCACTGCTGTGTGTGTGTGTGTGTGCGTGTGTGTGTGTGTATGTGTGTGAGTGAGTGTGTGTGTGTGTGCGTGTTCACCCCCCACACCCCACCCCACCACCATCACCCTCCTCGACACCCTCTCTCCCTTTGGTGAGCCAGCATACTGGTATGCTTCTGGCACCATGGGCCTGGCTGTAAGCACCGATTCCGCTTGCTCTTTTAATTTAGCCCTCTCTCTCTCTCTCTCTCTGCCCCCCAATCCCTCCCCTCCCCCCACTCCCCCCACTCCCCCCTCTCTCTGGATGTCTCTCCTTCTCTCTCTTGCCACCTACCTGTTCTATCCAACCCTTTAGCGTTTCGTTTTCTGGGAAGAGGAATCGTCTTGCCGACTCTCTCTCGCGCGACTCTCCTCCCCAGACCTGCTCTCTCTTTCTGTGCCTGTGTGCGCCTGTGTGTGTGAGAGAGAGAGTGTGTGTGTGTGAAAGGCAGAGAGGGAGAGAGAGAGAAGAGATAGAGGGAAAGAGAGCGTGCAAATGGTTCATTACAGCTTGGTCCTACCACCCATCCTCATGCGCCTTTCTCTTTTCTCGGTCCGTCTCTCTTTTACCATGTCTTTCGCCTGACTCTGAGCAGCCTGACAGACCCAGTCTCATCCCTGGAAACCTTGTCGGCAAGCTGTAAGTTTAAATCTCAGCTCTCTCTCTCTCTCTCTGTCTGCTATTTCCTTTCCTTCTGAGCAGGCGGCTGACTAGAAGAACATCGAATGTGGGGAACGTCCTGGATCCAAAGGGGAGGGTGAGTCGGTACCAGCGAATACTCTTCCTCTCCGCTCCCCTCTAAGCTACCCCATCTGTTTCCTAAGCTTTAGACCACCGTAGTAGAACGATGGAGCTGTAGAGCTTTGTTATCTTGCCCGTGGTTCTCTCTGTGCAGCCTCTCTGGACGACTCCGAAACTACGCTGAAGGGGCATCTGCGCTCGTCGCAAGCATAGCAGGCACTGCGTGATTTTATTAACAGTGCAAGAGTGTCAGATGGATTGTTTGACGCTGTGCGGTCCTTGCATCAGATTTCAAATGTGTAATCTAGGCGTCCACACGGGGGCTTTTGTCTTGAATGTCCATGGTAAAAACCAGACATCGCCTGCTGCTTTAGATTCTGCCTGGTACGGTGGAAGATCTTTGGGCGCACTGTACGGCAGCAGGCTCTGTACCTGATAGCAGGAGGCATTTTTCAAAGTGCTGTATTGTTCAGTTGAGATGGGGGAGGGGGCGAGGGAGAAACAGAAAGAGAGAGTGACAGAGAGAGGAGTTGGGGGGGGGGGGCTGCCAATGTTGTGTCTGGCTGAGGCTTGCACTTGTATGTTCAGGAATATACATGCGGGGCAGTGAAGGTTGCAGTGACCGTAGTGGTGTAATGTGTGTTTGATATGGAGCTGTATGTGTGTAACCAGCAGAGTTCACTCTGCGTGCAGGAGATCCTCAGACGCTCCGAGTCCTCGTTTGACTCGGAGACAAGTTCCCCACATGGAAGCTCTCATGTTCAGGAACATGCACGATTGCATTTGATGCCAAAGATAGAAACCCAAGAAATCCAGAGAGGGCTGAATTCAGCCCGGTGAAGTAGATGTGTCTCTCTCCGTCCCTGAGACCCTAACTTGTGACGTTGTGCGTTCATGTCCACGGGTTAGGCTCTCGGGAGCTGGGAGGGATGCATGGCCAGCACTATCTGCCGCACGTTCCTGATTCGAACAATGGCGATCAGACGAGGAGGAAGGCCGTGGCGCAGTGAGCTAAGGCGTTCACCGCGCATGCACCACGTTAGCACTTCGCAGTGTCTGACACACACTGGTGCTGTTGCATGTCACCTGGGCCTTTCTTGTATCACTGAGCTGCACAGTGCACATGCTGGAATGTGGATGGAGTGGGTGCTGTAGACAGCGTGGTCTGGGCTGAGGAGGGTGAGGAGCCAGTGACATGCTGTTTTAGGGTCATGTGACAAAGTCAAAGCAGATGAGTGTCGAGATGGATGAAAGGAAGCTATCATCCTTTAGCAACAGAGGCCTGATTGTACCATTGCTGACTCCAGACATGTGGTCTACACAATTATTTGCATTTGCCTGAATTTACCCATCAATTATTTGTCTGTCAGCAATTTTCAAGTTCGATGTGATGAAGCGTGTGTGGTCATAGACATATTGACGTATTGTGGCCAAATGGTAATATAGTATAATATATAGGTTTGATTTCAGACATGGAGGACAAAACGTGAAAGTCGTTTATTCCACTTTCAAATCGAGACATGGCCTGAATACTGTTTTAATGACACACCACCACAGATGAGTAACATCCTCAGGCTATGTGCTGAACACCTGCAGTTTTAAGCATCGAGGCTAATCATTTAGCAGTCCAGTAACAGGCGGGGATGCTAGCTCCTTAGCTGGTAAAGAAATGCTGAGGTGACAGCGTTGACCTCTTCACAACCCACTGGACATTTGTTAAGTAAAGAAGCATCTGTTGGCGTGATGGCTCTTTGTTTCCTCTGCAGCCCTGGCTCTCTCTCTCTCTCTGTGTGTGTGTGTGTGTGTGTGGGTCCGTGCATGCACGCTCATGCACCTTTATGGCTTGAGAGCAGCACAGTGTATCGTTGAGCGTGTCGATAACAGCTCTGTACATTATGTGCTTGACCTCAGTGAACCTTCGGCGATGGAAATGCTCACTCACTGCTCACTAAACACAAATGTAAAGGTGGCAGTCAGTGAGGTCCTGGGAGAATAACCTGCAGGTCCTTCGACCTGTGGTCCATACGGAAAAGCGCTTCTCCCAAATGCGACACTTTTAATTCCGCCTTCGAGCTGCAACAAGAGCATCTACACACTTTGTTATCAGTAGTAACAAGAAATCCCACTCACTGATTTGCTACTATGACCAAGCCGATTGTTATTCAGAGCAGCACATGGTGGCTCTTCGGGGCACGCGTCCATGTTCGTCCGAGCCTGGATGTTGTTTTCTCCTGCAACTGGTTGCTGTCGCTGTAGTGTTAGTCTGCTTCGTCATCGTCCCAAGCACATTGCAGTTCGGCCTCGGGAGGCCATCGCTCTCCTGACACCCGTTTGCATCATTTCATTTTTTAACACCAGCAGCGCTTTGACACTATGATTCAGTGCTATTTGACTGAGCAGCTCAAATCCGATTTTATCAGGGCAAAGTGCGACTGTTGATGATAACTCATGTGTGCTACCCTTTATCTAAATGGAAGCTAAACACTATCCACTTGTGGATCTCCGACTAAAGCAAGAACATATGGTGCTTGGCAGTAGCCATGTTAGTGGTTAGCTGCGTTGAGATGTTCTTTTCCTTACAGGATTTCTCAAGTCAGATATTAACCTGAGATCTGTGGATGCCATGTATTTGAATCTAAAGATTGCTTTCATGCACTTCCTCTGCTCATGTGGTCTAAAAGCCAGTGTCATTGTGAAGATGGTCACTCTCACGTCTAGTTTAATTTCAAATGTATATTTGAACGCTCCCCTCTCTATTGAGGTGTCACCTCTGACCCTATGGATTGCTTGAAATGCCTTTGTCCAGTTGTTAATGAACTAATATGGATTTTAGCTCAGACACAGACCCATTCCTGTCTCCCCTTTTCACTGGTTAGCATTTTTTAATGCAATGCGTGAGCCCCATCTCTCTCTCTCTCTCTCTCTCTCTCTCTCTCTCTCTCTCTCTCTCTCTCTCTCTCTCTTTCTTCCATCTCTCTGCCTCAAAGCGTGAGCCCCCTCTCTCTCTCTCTCTCTCTCTCTCTCTCTCTCTCTCTCTCTCTCTCTCTCTCTCTCTCTTTCTTCCATCTCTCTGCCTCAAAATCCGTTTTTATTTATTCAGCTCAGTGAACAAACACGAACCTGGAGCGACTCAGTGTCTAGCCGGTGAGCTCAAAAAGCACTGCAGGCTTGCTCTCTATTGTTCAGTTGCTCCGTGCACTGTCTGTACACTGTGTCCCCATGGCTGAGGCAGACATGGAGGATACGCAGACAGACAGACAGACAGACATAGAGAGACTGGTGTGGACTGAATTTATTTTCATTGATATGTGTCGCTTGTGGTTGTTTTGGCGTTATACATACGATACAGTTTGCATCTTGGACGCCTGTGTGTGTGATTGTGATCTGATCTCACATTACATACATATTCAACACAAACATGGCTGGTTTGACATGGCTCTTTCATCCAGATGCTTCAACTGTGTTCGTTCAGAAAAACGGATAAATCTGCTTCTGTGGTTTAAAATATCGTTGTTGTTTTTTCCGTTGATGCTGATTGCATGAATCTTCAAGGTGGATTGTGTTAGGGGCAGTGATTTTCCAGGGGATGACTTGAAGCTGGTCAGCAGGACAGTTCAGGTGACTGTGTGTTGTACGCAGGCTGTTGCTGGGTGTCACTTTGAGACGGCCTCAGGACCCTGCGTCCGCTCAGTTCCGAGTCGATGTGAGAGATGAACTGAGAGATGCTGGAGAGGCAGGAGGTGACAGACGATGCGGCTGGGTGTGTGTGTGTGTCTTTGTGGCAGCGGCAATGGCGTCTCTCCGTGCTGAGTTTACAGGAGCCATTCTGCAGGTTTTCTTTTCTGCCACTCCCTTCAGTATACAGCCTGCTCTCAGTGGCAGGCGGGAGAAACACCAGCATCAGTAATCAGAGCTGGTCAGTGTGTGCGCGTCCGCGTGCGTGTGTGCATCCTATGTGTGTATGTAGCTCCACACTGCAGAGGGGTTCATTGGGGGCTGAATGCAGATGGCAGTGCAGCGCTGCTTTGCCCCCCCCCCCCCCCCCCCCCCCCCCCACGTTGGCTAATGCCGGCTACTTATGGCCGAGGAGGTCATTTTTGGAATAGTTGCACACCTGTGGCCTATTTACTTACCACATAGCTGAAATTGCTGAGGCATTTCTCAGTACTGTAGCTTGGCTGAATTTACCAGATTTAGAATTTGGGGCAGCTCCAGGACTTTCATCATTTTTACTTGTAGTCTCTCTCTCTCTCTCTCTCTCTCTCTCTCTCTCTCTCTCTCAGGCTGTGGATCAGCTGCCAAACTGTATGCTGTTTGGTCTGCAGTCTGAGCGGTGTGTGCATGTGCTGGTCGGGCAGATGAGTGTGAGTCTGTGTGTTTGTCCTTCCTAACGCTGGCTAAAGCCAGGTGAAAGGAGCTTGGGGATTGAGCGAAGCCACAGCACACTGGCAGATTATCCAGACTACACACCAACCTCATTAATCTGAGAGAGACTAATGTCACCAGCAATGTGTTAGCAGTCTCACACACACACACACACACATGCACGCACACAAAGTGCGGCTCCTTTTGTCTTTATCAAATAGAAAGGCAGGTATTGATGACTGGAGGCCAAGGCAGAGCCACTCGCTCTTCTCCCCACTGGGCCTGAGTATCAGTATTGTAAAGACGAGCTGGAAATCCCCGGATGAATCAACATTTAACACTTTGCTGCCATATCACCCAATAGCTGCTTTTTTTTCTTTTTCCTCTTTTTTCTGGGACATTTTAAGGGAATGTCGTATGCTGGCTGCCGTTTTAAATATATTTTTTGTGCCTTGAAGCAGTGCAGACGTGTGCCTGCACACAGCTTTCGTTTTTGAGTTTCAAGTCGGCTTCTTTTTGTTTTCAAACAGAGCTGGAAAGGACTCTTGATCTTTTGGAACGACCTAGAATAGGAATCTTTCAAATTGCAAATTATTAAATAAAATAAAATGTAATTATTTTTTATGAGAAACTGTAATTTTCTTACATTTTGTCTTACGTGTGGTATGGAGCTGCAACCTCTGAACTGTGAGCATCAGAAAAAGGATGGGCAACTCTATTGGTATGGATCTCTTTGTGTTTGATGGCCTTAGTTTAATTCATTTGATTCATTTAATGCACTCTTTTCACTCATTTTATTCACTGGAATATCTGCCACACGTCTGCTGCCTTCTGCTGTGAAGTGGACGTCTTTGGTTTCTGGATTGTTGGTCAGGTGGAGAAAAGGAAAAGGTCGATATTTCTTTGGACAGTTTCAGTTGTCTTCCATCATTGTAGACACTTTACAAGTCAGAAGGTCCGACAGGGAAACTTTCACTCTCACAGCTCACAAAGTAATGTCACGTATGTATGTATGAACAGTCCACTGATTTTTCAACCAAAAAAAAGTAATAATACCAAACATTCCTTAGTTTTTATCTTATCTGCTTTTTCACATAATTCAAATTACTGATATATTTATCAGTGACAGCAGTCATCCTTAGTTGCACCATGCACTATGCTTTGGTTAGCTTTAAATTCAATAGTGCTTTACATATAATATATACTGTTGCATTTAGATCTGGATTCGTTTTTTTTGAGTCGTCAGTTAATTAAGAAACATCAGAACAGATTCAGAATAGAATACATATAATGCTATGTGCTATTTACTATAGCATCCCTGTTTTCTCACCTATTTGTGACTCTCCATTAATTCAAACACACTTTACTACAGCTACATGTTTATTTCTGCTTATCGCTGTTAGCCTCCAGTCCTTCTTAGTTTTATGTCTTATTTATCTGCCATCATGTCAGAGTCTGTGTGTCCAAAACTTGCTTGACCAATAAAGTGATTTGCCATTTTCATAGTTTTTTTATTTGCCTCTTTTGCATGTTTAATTTAGTTTTTGTAAATTTTCGTCTCTTTTACGTTAGCTTTATTTCAGTTTCAGTAGACAAACACAATGTGCCGAGGATACTTTATCCAAAGGAACAAACAAAGGTGACATTTGTTGTAAAATGCTATGAAAAGGGATGTGTTTATTCAAATTACAAAATGAAAGTCTCCATGTTATAATGACAACATGAATACACAAAATAAAATGTATTGTGTTGAGACATTGCCATACACGTGATCTGTGAACTATTTGAGAGCATTGCAACTGACTTTCATCTCCTTGTTGTACCTGTCTGAAGGTGTGTGGCTCTTTGTCAGCATTTCAAATGTCATTATTAAATAAACTTCCATTTGAAAACTCTGTTTGGAGAATGCAGCGTGTCATTCAGTTTGAAGTAATATTGAAATATATTGGTCTGAAATCCTCACACTCATTTTACCAGTATCTGTGTTTTTATTGTTTAGACATTTGCAATGAAAATGTCTGTTTTGTCTCTTGAAGAACAATAAAGTGGTCAACAATAAGTGTGTATATCTAAAGACAACATGTTGCTCTAATGACTGGAGATGATATTTTGCAACTACAACATGACTTTTTAATTATTATTTCATATTATTTCCTGATAAATGTGGTAGTGATGTGAGAGCAGAACAGTGAGAGCAGTGTGAGACAGAGACGTCTTAACATTTGTGTCTAAATAAAGTCTTACTGCTGTCATTTCACAAGATTATCACATCTTTCCACTGTTGTGCTCATAAATAGAAGCTGGAAATGAATGGTGAGATTTTGCCGTCTGACATGTTTTTCATTTGGTCTTTGGAGGTATCTTTCATGCCTTTTTAAAAAAGCTTGAATCTGTTTCAACAAGATTAATTCCTTGGCATGATGTGTGCATTGCGGAGCTGCCAAGACGCATTACAAACCCCTCTTCTGCTGACATTGTATATTAAGCAGTACATGGAGCTAAATAAAGGCATTCTGAAAGACACGCAAGTCCTGAAAAGTCAGTAAACATACCGAAAAGAGTCGATATGATATGAAATTAGATGGACGTATTTGTGTAGCTGGTTGATAAATTTGAATCTAACCGTTGTTTTGGATATTGGGTAAAAATACAATACATTATTGTCACTTAATTGTTAATTATTGTATGTCATGTAATTACCTGCATAAATGCTGTAAATAATTATTTAGTAACGCATTTTAATTATTCAAATGTACATAAATGTTTCTTTTGTCAAAAGCACTGGAGCTATCAGTCTTTGTACGTGTTCTCACTCGTTTGTACAATAGGAAAAGAAATGCTAACTTCAGCAGTATGACAGCGTGCTTCTTTTAATGTACAGTACAATGTGAGGTTTGTCCTGGTTCTGCTAAAGCAGCTTTGTTTCACTCTGACTTCCAGCTTATCAGGACAGGACAGGACAGGACATGTCAGAGAGGTCCGAGAACATGAGACGGATATGACACACTGGAGCAAGCGTCACCTGCCCGTTCACATACGCACACGCACAGTTTTGTCATTAATAAGATATCTTCACCACAATGTTCATACCCATGGATGTGCCCATTACTGACATCTAGCTAAACAAATACATGTCTTTCATGATGAGATGTTTACCCTGATCCTTTAAATGTGCTGGAATAAAATTTTGATATGAATAAAACATTTATTTCAAACACTCTGTATTATTTTCAAAATGCATCGAAGCTAACATTTTATCAACCTAGCATACTAAGTATGCTGGTACTTGTTTTTCTAGTACTAGCTATGTGTTGACAGAACTGGTGTAACTAACAATTTCTTAATACTTCAATATTCAATATTTCTAAATATTGTGCATAGTGCATGCAAATATTTTAGCATGTACCAGTATTAGTTATTGCACATGTTATAGTAACATATCGTAACAAGAAAGTTTACTTCTTTTAGAGCACTTAACTGCAATTGACCACTTTAGCGTGTTCCTTGCTAACATTTTAGCAAACTGTATGCTTGATATTAGGTATCACATCACATGATCAACAGTCCACTTCCTTTAATATAGTCGTCATTATTCTGATCAACAGTGCCATGTGCTAACATTTTATCATGCACATTGCAGAGTGCACACTAACCTAAGTTAATATTACTTAGATTTCAATTTCCTTCAAGTCGTAGAACTGTTTATGTCTTGTTCACCAGCATGGTTGTAGACACAGCAACAACGTTACTGAATCTTAACGCTACAAACCAAACAATAAAAGTGAGATAGCATTAAACTAACAGATGTAAGTAGAGATGGATGTTCGGTGTCTGTTGATTGCTCACCTTGACAGTGTGAAATGAAATAAATAATCTCATGTCCACAGCTGACCGGACCTGACCCAGCAGCAGGGCCCCTGTGCAGACTGCAGTGTGGGCCCTCTGCTCCTCAGGTGAGCTGAACTAACTGTGCAAGTAACTGAATCATTATTAGAATCATATTTTTATATACATCAAAAACACAAAAACGCACAATCCAAGGAGCCACGTGCGTTGCACAAATTCACATTCATTCACATTCCTGAGGTTGTTTCTTGACGAAACATCTTTCTGTTGCATCCATTTCACAATCAACCTGATATTTCATTTCCAAAGATGACTTTGAACAGCCCGGTTCCTGTCTGGGCCTGTTACAAGCAGCTATTCTGTTCAATTTGATTGACTGATAATAATCTGTATGTCAACAGATTAATTAAGATTAAGTCATGCCCTATCTTTAAATTACAACAGGTCCTAAATGTAGTATTGTATTCTGAACATTTAGAGCTTCCTACCTAATAGACAGTAATATACATATTTTTTAATATAGTTTTTTTGTAACAGACATGGGTGATTATATAAAAACTACTACAAAACTGGTATACATATGTTTTATAGCTGAAAGTACTTTGCATTCCTCTGATTTATTAAATTAATCATTTTTTTGTGATAGTTTTGAATGTTTAAATGTTTAGTTTGCATTTTAATTCTATGTATGATTCTGAAGGGATAAAATTAACGTGTGAAGTTTGATATTATCAATCAAACACGAATTTTAAAAGCGAAATAGAAAAACAGCTCAATATTTAATTTAAGCATTATAATACAATTAAATGTTGTACTGTTTTAAATGTTTTTTCTGACTTTGTGTTCATATTATTATTACAGTATAATTGAAATGAAATTTACAACTTACAAACAATCAATTACAAAAATCTTACAAAGCTTAATACTTTTTTGAGTGTTTTGTTCAATTTCAAAACTAAAACCCACACTGAAATTATGTCTCTATTAAATATACTGTGTTTAAACAAACTAGCGAAGAATGTTCAATATCATGGAAAGCAACCAAATTTAAGAATGTGAAATTTTAAAAGATATTTAATTTAAAAAATACATTTTGCACATATATTTTAACAGCTACAAGATAATATTAGATTGAATGATTTTCATAAGAAGAGACTTCGCTTTTGAATTGTGCATTATTATTATGCATTTTCCAGGCCAGAGTAAATACAATTGCATTCACATTCCAAATATGCTGTTAGTGGGGTCCTTTCATCACATTTTTTTAAAATTACCAGTTTATTCCGTTTTCCATGTTTGACATGGAGGACCAGAATCAAAACAGTCATAGATATTTTCTTCTAATTTTTAGGTGAGTCAGTAATGTTAGTAATATATTCTTATCAACATCAATTAGGGTTAGGCTTAGGGTACATGTGATGGTGCTGATCATATATATAGTATTATTTTCACATCAGTTTAACACATGCAGTTCATCAATTTATCATTTTCTTTTGTCCTTTGATTTCCTCAACATAATGTCAATAACAATTACTGTGTGACTTCAATTTGATGTTGATAAGTTCATTCTGTTGCTACAGTACAAATTTTGTGGATTCGGAAAACGGCACGACCTTGAATGTGATAATGTTGCATTTAAATTTTCAAAAACAGCATTTGTTGGAGTCAGATGATGTCTTTCTTCTTCAAATAAGGAAAAGAAACGTCAGCCATGAGTGTTGGAGTAAAGATGTAAATGCAGAGTGTATTGACAGCATAAAGCTGAATCTCTCTCTCTCTCTCTCTCTCTCTCTCTCTCTCTCTCTTTCTCTCTCCATCCCTCCATCTCTCCCTCGCACTGCCTGTAAATCCATGCTGAAATTTGGCTCACACACTTTGGAGCTCTCTGCAGCCAAAAGTAGGCCAAAAGCCATCTGAGGACAGCGCTCCGAGAGAGACGGAGGGAGAGACGGAGGGAGAGACAGAGCAACGCAGAGAGGCTGAGGGAGGCAGTTAAGGACATGAACAATGATACGATTTATAGAATTTTTCACTTGTGAATACCGGTCTATTTTAGCAACTCATCTTAGAGATTGTGTTTTCTCCTTAATTATCCAGCTGTTCACTGATCCTCCTGTGACACATCGCACCTTTGTTACAACACACAGTAAACACACAGTAATTGATTCCTATGGTTTAGTTCCAATAAAAACCATAGGCAGTGAAGCACGTCTAACTTTATTATATTGTTAATTGGTTACATTTCAGTTTTGTATGTTCACATGTTTAAATAAGCATAAATAAGCTGTCACTAGGCACAGTTCATAACTGGATGTGGAATTCCGTGAAAGACAATACATTTTAAATAGCATCTAGTTAGGTTTAATTTTAAAATCATACACCTGGGTCTCCAGTATAATAAATCATTCTTAGATTCTTAATGATGCCCTAAGTCTCTGGCTTTTACTAGATTACCAGAGAGAATAACACTTAGCAAGCTTGTTTTACTTGTACTTAACTTTAAGGACCCACTAAATTAAGAATACATCCAAGCTCCCAGGGTTAACCCAGGGTCTATGTCTGAACTGTCTGCTCACGACTTGCATTTATCAGTACCATTAATGAGCAAACAAAAGCCCACATCTAAGCATTTCTCCATCTAATTCTCTTTTTTTTTCTCTTCCTGTAAAACAGTTTCAACTGTTTGATGACTCATCCTGCTCTCAGGGCGTTTGCAAGGTTGAGGCTCAATGATAAAGCACTGTCGGCTTTGGATCTCGCCTCAGAAATATGTGGCCTCAGTCCAACGATTTGATCATTGTTGTCGTCTTCCTGCTTGTCATCCCTCTGATTAATCAGATAAAGCTACAGGCGTAAGCAAATGTCGTGGCAAGAAGTCCTTCACAACAAAGATCAGGCTGTTGGCCTGGGTCTTCTCTGTGGGGCCACATGTTACTGTCAAGTACATTTCTATGAAGCATCTGTAAAATGTTCAATGACAGTTTTTTTTTTTTTTGCCATATATGTTCTCTGTATATCAACCTAAAGATAATTAAGATAAGTAATCACTGATGTTCAGTGACCTATTGGATGACGATTTTTAAGACAAAGGCAATGATTTAAATAAAGTTGTACAATGGATACAGTCTGACTGGTATTAAAAAGCTCTGGCCAGGATATCCAATATCCAAATTTTAACCACAGATATATTTTTAAATCCTACAAGTTTTGACATGCATACATTTGGTACAGCTATAGCAACATCAGTAGAACATTTGGTTGGACTCTCAGTAATGGCTTCGGCTACTAAAGAACATTAAAGCTGCAGTATGTAACTTTTATAAAAGTATTTTTTTATTTGTTAAAACTGTTCTTTTGCCCAGACAGCAGTACATGAGACATGTAATCTGTGAAAAAAAAAAAAACAGCTCCATTGGTCCCAGCACCTAAGAATCCACCGCGCCCGACACAAAGCAACCAATCAGAGCCAGCGGAGCGTCTGACGGCGTGTCCGACATCTGTCAATCACTACTCACACACACACTGCGAACATGCCCCCTCCCTCCACTCATGCTGCGGGGAGGTTGGGCTTGAGGCAGGGCATGAGTGCAGCAGAGAGGGAGGGGTCTGCTCTCTTCTCAATCTTCCCGACTGCAGCTTTATGTTTGTCTTTATCTTGTGTACTGTCTCCACTCCAAACCTTCCAGAGACAATGAGGTTTGGTTCTTTATTCTATTACAAAGTCACTTTCAACATACTGCATGATAATGAATATATTTAATCGTAAGTGTGACGGCCACAGGCCTTTTGTCCGTCCTCCGTTTCTCTCTTCCAGGTTGCTCGGCTCCTCCCATCTCATTAGAGGAAGTGGGCTTACCTGCTCGGAGCCTTTAAAAGGCAGGGTGAGTCCAAAATGGCTCCCTCTGTCTTTCTGCCTCCTGGCAGGCTGGTGCCTATCAGGCACCCACTTTGGTATTGTTTGGTTATGTTGAGTTTGGCTTTAGTTCCTTATCTCACATATGTTGTTTTCTGTGATCTCGGTTTCTTTAAAATAAACTTATTTTTGTTAAAAGGCTGTTCTGTGTTATGCCTGCCATCTGTTTTAACTTTGAGCAGGTTAACTGGGAGGCTCACAGTGAGTTTTTTGTGTTTAGCAGGGTGTAATCTGGCTCTTTTTGGTCTATGGCTGTGTGTGGGCTGTGTATCCTATGTGAGTCCAAAGGTGACGTGAGTTCCTCATTATGCAGCTGCTGGGTTGTTTGTGGCTGGATAGTGGTGCTGTTTCTCCTTTCTGGTTGGAGCATTTATTGTCTCCCCCTGATAGGCTGGGCAGTGGTCTTCTCACAAGGAGAGGTTGCTATTTTTTTGTTTTTCAGGGCTGTTTGTTGTTTTTGTGTGTTGTACAAGTTGTCTCAGGAGCACCCTACATTAAAAGTATTGGCTAGACAAGTTGTCGTCCCCAGTACAGGCGGTTTACAGGTGCATAAATACCCTCCGCCAGTACACGCATGAAGATTGTAGGGTTCAGTTAGTTGGCTTTGGATAGGCAGATGGAGGGGGAGCTCCATAGTTAATTTCCCTGTGGCTGTGTATTGGGACTCATACTGCCTCATCTTGCGTTGGATGTGTTAGCTAAGTAGTCAGTGTGGTTAATCATGGAGACTGAGCATAATAACATTTTGGTCTCTTAGGTTTTTGAAAAGCCCGATTAGGACTACTTGAGTTCAGTTTGCAAAGACAGATTTGGTTGATTTGGCAATTCATCTGGACTGGCCAAACGGTGATGAAGCGGATTGTGGAGGACTTTGCTGTGTCAACAAAGCTTTTGGAGCTGACACACAGTCCAGCAACTCAGGGTCTAGTAACTCAGCCTCTAGTTGGTTCAGAGCTTTTTGGTAGTATGTTTTTGAAGAAGTTTCACCTCTTGTCCAAGAGGCTTCATCAGTTCTGACTGTCTAAAGAGGGAACAATGAATTTTAAACCCTAAGAGGTGAGAATTTGTGGAACAAAGCAGAGTTAGGTGTGTATGGAGTTGGTGGCTTGTTAGAAGCCATTGTTGAAATTGAAACAGTCGGGTCAAATGTATAACGGGTGAAGCTGTTATTCTTTTTGAGGATGGTGTTGGTGTAGGATAGCATTGTATGTACTCAGACGTACATACAACTCTTGACAAAGTTGGTGTCTAAAGATTTTATCTCTACCGATACTCTTACCAATTCCTCCTGTGAAATTTCTGCGTACAAAAAGTAGGCTTTACAGATTTTCTGTGTCAACAACATTTTATTGAGTTTATAAGTAAATAATTGTGAAATTGGTCACTGGATCCTCGATCTCTGGACATAAATAAATAAAAATAAGGAGAAAAAACTTTTCACACGGTCACAGGATCCTACCATGTCCTGTCAATCATGTTAGTCCTGTCTTGTGTTAAATGTTAGATTTATGTTTAAATTAGATATTCATGTTGAGGCATGTCAAGTTTATGTCACTGTGTGTTCTGTGTGTCCTGTTTTGCACTTCCTGCATCTTATTTTGAAAAGTAACTCTCCTCTTGTTCCAGGTCACTTGCCCTTCTTGTCTTTTGTGTTTCCTGCCAGTGTGATTGCCCTAATGTGCTTCAGCTACGTCTCATTACTCCTGTGTGTATCTAATCTGTGTCTCCCCTTGTCTCGTTGCCAGTTTGTTGTTTGTCATGCTCTTGCTTGTGTCTTGCCTGTGTGCCTGCCTTGTTCATGTCCTGGATTTTGCTACCTACCTTCATTGTGGATTTCTCTGAGTTGAGTCATCAGGTTAGTTTATCATAGTTGAGTAGTTTTCTTCCTTCTTCCGTCACATATATTTTTTCTTCCAAGTTTCATTTTGTGACTTTTTTGGGTTCTTTCTGTGTCCAGATGTAACAGATCCTAGATCTCTGGACATAAATAAAAATATATAATCTTTGTACAATGTTGCTGGATCCTTGCTTTCTGGATGTAAATAAATATCAGTACAAACTCAGCAGTTCTTGTTTAAAAATATAAAATACTTCTTTCTCAAGAAGTATCCTCGATCTTTCAGGGCTGATAGTATCTTCAGCCATTGAAAAGACCCTCTCAGATGGGGTTGAAGATGCTTTGACACACAAATAGGTAGCCGAAAGTGCTGAGAGCAAGGGCATTGTGTGCTGTTTCTGGACTGTGGCGCTGGGTACAGAATCTGACGTTAAAAGTGTTGTGCTAATATTAACAGGATCGAAAAGAAAAAACGTATCCTCATCAGCTTTGCTCAGCAGCGAAGTAGCAGCAGCTGCTCTTATCCAATGTTTGTCGTACACAAGTCTCTGAGTTGCAAGTAAACGGCTAAGTCTTGTCCTGTGGTGGCGCCATTCTCCTGTGTAATGCTTGTTTAGTTTAACCTATGTGTAGCTCTGAGCAGTTCTCACTGCATTTGACTGCATAGACCACGCTGTCCTGTCTGTGTGGGGGAGTTTTGTTCTTGGGGTAAGCCAGTTTCTGTCTAAGGGTGTTGGTGGGCTTGAAATGCACTGGGATATGACGTTTTTGGAAAATCTTCCTAAGTTTCTCAGAAACTCCCATGACATAGGGAATCAAAGTGTTCTTTCGTCGTTCTTGATCTTCCTCTTTGTCCTTGGGCTTTCTCTTGGAGGCTTTTATGAAGGCCCAATTAGGGTATCCACAAGTGCTCCACTGACATACTGTTGCTCCTTGGTGGTGGCCTCATGTCATGTGGGTATGTTTTGAGCTTTGTGGTGTGGTTCTTTGTGGTTCTGATGACTCCCAGCTCCTGTTCCAGGGGATGGTGTGAGTCAAAATGGAGATCCTGGTCTGTGTGTGTGGGTTTCCTGTAGACTTCAATGTTCAGGGTCCGGTCCTCCTCAATGTGTACAGAGCAATCCAAGAAGGCCAGGTTGTTTCCCTTCTTTCCACTTACACCATATATATGTTAGCCAAAGTGGGGGACACTGGCGAGCCCATGGTGCAACCATGTTTCTGTCTGTAGAACTGATTGTTGTACTGGAAAGAAGTTGTGGATAGTCAAAGGTCGAGAAGGGAGCAGATGTAGTCTGGGGTGAAGCCTGTTCTGTCTGGTGAAGTAGCAGCAGCTGCTCTTATCCAATGTTTGTCGTACACAAGTCTCTGAGTTGCAAGTAAACAGCTAAGTCTTGTCCTGTGGTGGCGCCATTCTCCTGTTTAATGCTTGTTTAGTTTAACCTATGTGTAGCTCTGAGCAGTTCTCACTGCATTTGACTGCATAGACCACGCTGTCCTGTCTGTGTGGGGGAGTTTTGTTCTTGGGGTAAGCCAGTTTCTGTCTAAGGGTGTTGGTGGGCTTGAAATGCACTGGGATGTGACGTTTTTGGAAAATCTTCCTAACTTTCTCAAAAACTCCCATGACATAGGGAATCAAAGTGTTCTTTCGTCGTTCTTGATCTTCCTCTTTGTCCTTGGGCTTTCTCTTGGAGGCTTTTATGAAGGCCCAATTAGGGTATCCACAAGTGCTCCACTGACATACTGTTGCTCCTTGGTGGTGGCCTCATGTCATGTGGGTATGTTTTGAGCTTTGTGGTGTGGTTCTTTGTGGTTCTGATGACTCCCAGCTCCTGTTCCAGGGGATGGTGTGAGTCAAAATGGAGATCCTGGTCTGTGTGTGTGGGTTTCCTGTAGACTTCAATGTTCAGGGTCCGGTCCTCCTCAGTGTGTACAGAGCAATCCAAGAAGGCCAGGCTGTTTCCTTTCTTTCCACTTACACCATATATATGTTAGTCAAAGTGGGGGACACTGGCGAGCCCATGGTGCAACCATGTTTCTGTCTGTAGAACTGATTGTTGTACTGGAAAGAAGTTGTGGATAGTCAAAGGTCGAGAAGGGAGCAGATGTAGTCTGGGGTGAAGCCTGTTCTGTCTGGTCGGGTGCTGTTCTGAATGAGTCATTTCCTTGTTGAATTCACTGCTTCTGTTATTGGTATGCAGGTGAACAGTAATGTTACGTCATGGTTTCGTCATCCCCCAGTCTGATCTCTTTAGTTTTCTCGGCAAAGTCCACAAAATCCTTGATGTGGTGTGCGGTGTTGCTGACCAGAGGGGCCAGGCTAGAAGCTAGGTGTTTTGCAATGTTTTAAGTCACAGAACTGATACTGCTGATGATGGGTCTGAGTGGGGCTTCTTCTTTTATGAACCTTGGGTAGCCCATAGAATCTGGGGATGGCTTCACCAGGGTAAAGGTGGTAGTACAGTTTTTTGTCTATGAGGTTAAGTTGTTTTCCATCCCATTGTTATCATTGTCTAGGAAAGAGTATATTAAAGAGCAAATTGCAGATCACACACTGGAAGCATTATGAGAACTGGCCTGTCCAAAAAAACGAGCTTGAGGGTGTCCCTTGTGGCTACTTTGTAAATGATGGACTACTGTTGAGGAAATGGGCTCGGGTAGTAGTGGGATACAGGTGCAAGTGTGTGCAGTATGGTTCAAGTTGTGGTCCCTTCAAAGTTGAAACATCTGGGGCCTCATGTATCAACATTGCATACGCACAAAAAGGTGGGATACGCCACCTTTCACGCTCACGGTCAGATGTATCAAGAGTGAAATGAAAGTGAGAATGCACCACGGCAGCTTCTTATCTGTCGTATGCTCATTTCTAATAGGTTTTGAGGTTTTGTCCGTCGTAGAAATGATGCAGTAAATTGCAATGATTGGGAATGATGGAATCTGTCGGATCACAAATGAAAACAATTACTTAATATTCTTCTTCTTCTTCTTCTTCTTCTTCTTCTTCTTCTTCTTCTTCTTCTCCTTCTTCTTCTTCTTCTTCTTCTTCTTCTTCTCCTCCTCCTTATTATTATTATTATTATTATTATTATTATTATTATTAGTAGTAGTAGTAGTAGTAGTACAATTTGGACACATGGGTCCTATGAACATGGATGTGTTTTTAATTATATTTGCATATAGAAAAGCATGTGCTGGGTGGAATAAGGGTGGAATAACTGATAGACATACATTCAGTCGAGTCCTAAAACTCTTCCGTGAGGACGCTGCAATATTATAATGAGTCTACTTGTGGGCGGAGAAAGGGAAAGAGAAAGGGAGGAGAAAGGGACTTTAAACATTGCAAAACACTTAGCTTCTATCCTGGCCCCCCTGGTCGGCAACACCCCACACCACATCAAGGATTCTGTGAACTTTGCTGAGAAAACTAAAGAGATCAGAGTCCTGTGCTCATGCATGGGCTCGTGCACTCAATTTCACGCTGATTGAGATGTATGAAGCAAAAGAGCATGGAATCTGACATGTGCACAGTTTGATAAATCTGAATTTTTTTGTATGATTTCTACGCATGGTTTGATACATGAGGCCCCTGGTGTCACATGATGGTGTGGCAGGTCATCGAGGGAAATAACTTTATGTCTCACACATTTTCACAAGTGGTGAAACAGTTGAAGGTTAGACATCAGGTTTCTAGTGCATACCACCCAGTGTCTCAGGGGGTCTTGAACGTTTTCATCAAACATTGAAATCCATGTTGTTGTGTTACTGTACTGAATTCTCCCAGGAATGGGAAGAGGGTGTGCCTTGGTTGCTGCTTGCCATATGTGAGGTTGCCCAGGAGAGCACCGATTTTAGTCCGAACGACCTTGTGTTTGGACACACAGTTCGCAGTCCACTTGTGGTGCTGGGTGATGAATTGAAGAATGCTGAGAGAACATTATGAATTATGTAAATGGTTTTCGTCTCTGTCTTTATGTTGCTTGTGCCACTGCTCACAAAAGACGTGCACAGGAAACAGTTCTAGAGCTTTTTGATGGGAGGGCTGACAGCCGGGTGTTTGAGCCAGGTGATGAGGTTTTGGCTTTGTTGCTTGTGATAGCGTCACCGTTTCAGGCTTTAGTTTAGTGGACCTTACACCATTAAAAGCCATGTGTCTGATACTTACTTTACACACCAGACCAAAGGAAGGGGGTTCAATGGTGTCATGTGAACCTGCTGAAGCCTTATCATTCTGCTGATACAGGAGGCGCATGTGTAATAGAAGATCCTAGAGTTGAGCCTGTAGGGTAAAGGAACACAGTTTTTGCCTCCAGAAAATTTTGATGCTCCATCTTAGCCTTTTCTTGCAGGAAGAATCAATAATTCTTACTGTCTCAACCATCGAGACAATCAGTTCAGTTATTTGTGAGACCTTCAGCGTTCAGATCTGGTGAAGTTGCTTCATTCTCATTTCTCTATCTTCTCAAATACTCCCTCACGCACCAGTTTCGTTGAGCATGACATAGATGTGGGCCATGCTAAGCCTAATCCTTCAGCGCTCCTATCGGTTGCCCATGGGAAAGCAGGAACGAATGGAGAAGGAGGTGGAGTACATGTTGAAACATGGTCTAGCAGAACCATCATGTTCTAGCTGGGTTTCTCCATGTCTGTTGGCAGAGAAGGCTGATGGGCCAGATAGATTTTGCACAGATTTTAGAAAGGTTAATGCTGTTACCAAACCTGACTGTTATCCAAATGCCTGGTATGAAGGACTGTAGTGATCAGGTGGGGAATGCAAAATTTGTCACTAAACTTGAACTCCTAAAAAGTTACTGGCAGGTACCATTAACAACTATGGCAAATGAAATATCCTCTTTCATTACACCTTGGGGATTATATTCAGATATTTGGCCTTATACGACATCAGATATGATAAAAAGAAACATTTCCGGGAAACCGACAGGTCTTTATCAACAGGGTTCTCTTCCGTAAAACATAGCAGGTCAGAAAGAGCACGTCAGATGTGCACAACTACAAAATTCCCATAACAAAGGCCAGTCAGGATGTGCAGCATATTATATTTGGATGATGTTGTGGTATTCAGTGACATGTGGGAGGATCATGTTCAGCACTTGAACACAGTGTTTTACATGTTGGCTGAGACAAGTTTAACTGTAAACTTAACAGAGTGTGAGTTTGCTAAGGCAACAGTGACCTATCGTGGCAAGGTTGTAGGCCAGGGAGAAGTTCGTCCTGTGCAAGCTAAGATACGGGCCACTGAGTAATATCCTGTGTCTGTGTCCAAGAAGCAGTTGATGCAGTTCCTAAGGTTAGTTGGAGTTTTTGCTATAATCTTTCTACTGTGGTTGCTGCATTGACTAACTGTCTAGGTAAAAATACTCCTTCCATATGGTCTTCCCAATCTCAGGCTGCATTTATAGCTGTTACTGACTTGTTCTGCTCTGGTCCTTGAAGCCCCTGTTTTTGACAGACCTTTCAGGATACAGATCAATGTAAGTGACATGGGAGCTGGGGCTGTTCTGGTGCAGGAAGGAAAAGGGGGGTCTGAACCTCCTATGTGTTAGTGGTTGAGGAGACATTGGCTTTGATCGGGTACAGTTTGAAGTGTATGTAGAAGTATGTAGAACCATCTTGGTTCTACAGCTCATCACAAGATCTCCTGTGGTTTGCATATTATCCACATCCAGTTGTGGAGGATGCCATCATCTTTCAGCTGCAGAAGGCTTACTCCTCCCTGGACAGACCCAACACCACGGTTTGCATCGTGTTTTTCAACTTCTCAAGCACCTTTAATACCATTCAGTCCAGATTGCTTAAGGCGAAACTGGAGTTCATGCAGGTGGATGCCCATGTGGTCACATGGATCACAGACTACCTCATGGGCAGACCACAGTTAGTGAGACTCCAGAGCTGTGTGTCTGAACACCTGATCAGCAACACCGGGGCTCCCCAAGGAACTGTACTACCTCCTTTCCGCTTCACTACCTCCACTGCTGACTTCAACTACTACAGTGACTCGTGTCATTTCCAAAAATTTCCCGACAACATTGTGGGGTGCCTTATTGACCAATTTGCACCTTCTCCTGTCAGCATAAATGAGACTGATGTGGAGATGGTGACATCGTACAACAAAAACTGAGGCCATCTACAGGAAGGGCCAGAGCCGGTTCTTCTTTCTGAGGAAGCTCTCGTCCTTCAATGTATGAGGACTGGATGCTCCAGACATTCGTCTGTTGTGGCAAGCATGATCTTCTTTGTTGTAGTGTGCTGGGGTGCATGCATCAAAGCGAAGGACGCAAACAGACTGAACAAACTGATTAAAAAGGCTGAATCTGTTGTTGGCGCCAAGCTGGTCAGCCTTTAGAAGGTGGCTGAGGTCAGAATGATCGCAATTATGGACAATGCTTCCCACCCCCTCCATAAAACGGACAATATAAAGAGCAGCTACAGCCACAGGCTTATCCATCCCCGCTGCTTTAAGGAGCAGTACAGGAGATTATTCCTGCCCACTGCCATTTACAACTCATCTGCCTCTATCAGTCCTGTGGTCAAAAAAGTGGATAAATCTAACCACCCTGCATTTTAGCTTTTTATGATCTTTTTTATTGCCGTGCCTACTGTATGTTAGTGTATTTAAAACTGCCCTTTAGCTTTCTATAGTATGTTGTGAAGTGCTAAGTGTGCATGCTGCCATGGCAAAGCAGATTTCCTCTATGGGGGATTAGTAAGGTAACTCTATCTGTCTGTCTATCTGTCTATCTGTCTGTCTTCACCAGTCACCATCTACACAGATCACAATCCTTTGACCTTCCGGTCCAGTATGCAGAACACTAATCATAGGCTTATGCATTGGGCTGTGTTTCTTCAGCCACAAACATTTGATATAAGACACACTAAAGGTAGTGAAAATGTAGTGGCTGATGCACTCTCACGAGTGCCGGGTTAATTTCATGGAAACCCTGATAATGGGGTTATAACATTATCTCACATGTTATTTTCTGTGATCAGGTTTCTTTAAAATGAACTTATTTTTGTTAAAAGGCTGTACTGTGTGGAACTCCTTTATTTGTTGTGCCCTCCAACAAGCTGAGCTTAACGTAAGGTGAAATGAACTCCACACTCACACATAACGACTAGACGAATTTGAACACTGTAAGAATATAAAATACATGTTTGTCCTTTTTCATAAGCTCTGTCACATGTGTCACGTAGCTGCAGTGAGTTTTGCAAGATGTTAGGCTGGGTTTTGTGTGTTGTTTCTGTCAGTGGCCAATACGGATGTACAATCCTCGCACTCATCAAGACAATCATCTCATATTAAATTTCTTTCTTCTTAAACAGGTAACTGTTATTTATGTTCAGCTTGTTTTTGTATTATTACCAGTAATTTGTTTTAAAATTAAATCTATTTTAAACCACATCTGTGCATTACACAATCTGACACTTGAAGTTTCATTTTGGACAAGTTTACTCTGGTGTGTGTCCATCCAAAACTCCAGTTTCACTATCTGTAAATGTTTTTGTTCAGTCAGTTTTTCTTCATTTTTGCTTCCCATCAATTTCACATTACCAGTTAAGCCCCACCCCTCCCCCGACTCTCTCCCCTCCTCCTTCTCTCTCTACTGCTTTTTCTCCCCTCTCTGGCTCTCAAGTAGTTGCAAGGGCTCCTCTGGACATTAAAAACAGCTTTCATTTCAGCCAGTTCCCACTGTAATGCAACTGTAATGATGCCCATTCATTCCTGCTGGCCTGCCAGAACAAACCCATTGACCTGGAGGTAGTGCACGGCATAAAGGGCCCATCCCTCCAGTTCTGAGTGGAGGGCACTGCAGAGGGGACACCTGGACCACGAGCTGGATTGGCTCCCCAACACTTTCCGATGAGCTAAAGGGGACAGAGAGATAGGCAGTGGGAGAAAGGAGATGGAAAACAAGGGAGAGATATTTTCACGTCAGTCCAAATACAACCCACCTCCTCATATCTGATTTCTGAACCACTAACTCCTCCCCTCTCAGCCACATTTCTCTGACCCATGTTTTCTGCTGAAGAACATTGTGTAAGGAGAGGTGCAAAAGATACTAACATTTTCCCTGTGCTGATTTTATTGTAAAAAAAAAAAAAAGCTTACATTTTTAACTCATCACAAGCGTCACTAGGAAGTCTGCACAGATGATCTAATAACATAGAAGTCCTGATCCTAAACTTAAATATATATTCAAAATTGTCTGGAAAACTCCCTGTATAATTTTTTAGAATTAGAATATGTTGCCTATACAGTAGATGTGTATTTGTGTGTGAATGTGATTGTAGCATAAAAGCAATATAGCACTGGAAAACCATCTTATTCAGTCCATTATGTTATTTTACTTGAAAAATCTTAGAAATGCTCAACCCACAAAGTCCATTCAGTGTTAGCATATTGGAGGCGTTCCACCAGGGTGCATTCTTGGCCCTCTTTCATTCACTGCATAAACAATATGATCTTAATCACTGCAAAATATAACCTACATTTTAGGCAGATGACACCATTATTTATGCCATTCCAAGTCTACAGTCTATTTCTAATACATTTCATTATGTTCATTTAACATAAGCTGACCATAATCTACCAAACATAAGGTATTCACTTCAAAATCAAATAAGGTCCAGTAACACATCAAGCAGATTTATAATTTAGCTGGAAATAATTGTGGAAATGTATGATTTATGTCTACAAACGATCTACATGTACTGTATGTCTTTCTTTACTGTAAACAGTAAATGTATGTGTCTGTTTTCTATGTTCTATCTTCAGCTCTCTCTTGAAAAGGAGATTCAGATCTCAGAGAGGAGCACTGAGGATTTAGAAAAGAACATCTTCCTGCTTAGGATGGGAAGCAGTACGACTTCTAACCTTACACTCAAACTGCCTTTTTTTCCTTCAGACAACGGAAACAAAAAACATCTTGTTCCCTAAGTATATTTTCATTTCACTCAATATTGTTCCACCAATTGGTGCTGGCCGTAGCCAGATACTGATCTGGTCATGTGATGTGACAAGAGGCAGCTATTTGTTGGGTTTTTACCTCTTCACAGATCGCTCTCCGCTCCCTGAGATAAACTCTCTGTCTGTCCCCACTCTCCTTCTTTCTCTTCCTCCCTCACTGAAGTCAGATCCCTTCATAATAATTGGAGGTTGAGAATAATAGTCGGCTGTTGTCATAGAAACCAGAAAGCAGATCTTTGCACTTCTCCTCTCGGTCTCTCTCCATGCTGGAGATGACAGCCCAACCTGAACCCCGTGGCCTTCCCCCACCTCCCTCTCCTTGCTTCCCCTCTCCTGCTCTCCTCTCTCACCCTTTCTCCTCCCTCTGTGATCTGTCTTTTTACCCTCCCCTTCTTTTATCTCTTGCTCTTCATCTCTCCCCTTTTCCTCCCGCCGATGTCTGAACCTCAGCCCCCACACTGCTTCTCCTCAGAGCTTAATCTCTTCGCACTGAGCCGGCGACTGCTACACAAGCAAAAAGCAGGGTCACGTCGAGTTTATGCGTGTGTTTGGGTGTCGTCCGTCGACATATCTGAGGAAGCGAGGTTGGCCAGAAATGTAAGTGATTATATTGTATGACAATGGCAAACAGAAAATATAAAAATTCTCCATTCCTACACCCTCATCTCCCCGATCCCCAACCCTCCAGCTGCTGACGCCATTGTCATGTGGATGCTTCTTCTGCCGGTTCCTCCATGCAGAACAGCCTGATAGGATCCATGTCACTTCTGAGTTTCAGGGGGAACTTTGAATGTTCTTTCCAGCAGCACATAATGTATCATCAAAGCTGGGATTAAATGGGGTTTTTTCTCTTTCCTCTCTTTTTTTTAATCTCGCAGCAGCCAAAGCTGCTGGAAGATTTAAGCTTATTAGCTTAAAGAGCAGGGGAAGGGAGTTTTCTACTGATGTATGGCTGACTTCAAAGATGGTTTAATCTGTCAGTACACATGCCCTGTACAGGCTATTTATACTGGGGAGCCATGTTTCTTCCAAATGGCTTCCTCCGCCATGGCTCAGGCTTTTCTGTTTGTCGGTCGTCTGGGTGGCTGAGATGGATCTTCCTGTGTATTTATACCCCTTTCTCTGAATGATGAAAGTACAATGTGTGTGGTGAATGCCATTGTTTTGTAAGAGGTATTCTAAATCTACAGCTTGTTGCATAACGTCACACTGGTGTCTGACAGTTCAAGTGAAGTTCAAGGGCAACAAATGAGAATAGAAGCATTTGCTGTTGCTTGTTTTCATAAACATATTCTTGTATTTTATTTTATGTTTACATGCAGGTTTAGCCTTCTTACTCACATCAGGTATAAGGATTTCATTTTCTCCCCCTGTATTTAACCACATCCATGCGATGTCGGCTTGATTGATCACCATCATTATGGATTACAAACGAGTTTATATTTAATCCCTGGTTATACAGAGCCCTGATTCATGTGGGTTTAGCAGCAGACCTTTCATGATCACCTTTCATGATAGACCTGAGTGTTACTCAGGATTAGCATGAAGATTGAAAGGCAGTTTTCATTTCATCTGCTTTGCAAAAAAATGCGTCCGCTCGGTTTGACTATTGCAAGCATTTCCTGTTTTGTGTCTGGTTTTAAAAGTTGAGATTTTTAAAAATAATTTTTAAGCCATTACGTGGTCTTGACCAGTAAACATCAGCAAACGGATTGACTCATGCATCAACTTTAATAGTAAACACCTGAAGTCTTTCAGATGACTGAGACTGTTCTCATTCTCAGACGTTCCCTCTGAGGCTGGTTCTCCTGTCTGTTGCTGACCTCCGCTCACATCCGTCCACTCAGCATGAATCCAAACATCAACAGTTTTATTCTTGGCAGTGATTAGTGTATATTAAAAAACAGAAGAATGTCAGAAACTACTTTTTGCGAGATAATTGTAACAATGATCAGAATTCTACTCTAGAAAAATTGCAATTACCATTATTGCACATGAGTGCAATGATAAGATAAACCTTTTGCAGGGTTGATGAATTAACTGTTGAAATAAGAATAAACCTATTTGGTTTGAATCACTCTGACAGTCATTCATTGGAGGGGAAGAGTGAGAAATGTCCACTTTATTCTGAGCCAGCTAATTGGAATGCCTGTATAGTATAGGCCATATCCATCATGTTAATTAAGAAAAATGTCACAGCATTAAAAACCTGTAGAGCCAGTAGATTACATGGTTTGACAGACCACATGCAGCGTTGCTGACTGTGTTAGATACATACTGATACATACTGCAGAGTCATTGCTTCATCAATCAGTTCTGGACTGTCTTCTATGAAGGTCACTGCTACTTATATCAAATTTGACTGATTTCACATGATGTGAAACATTACAGTTTCATGCATCACACACACACACACACACACACACACGCACGCACACACACACACACACACACACACACACACACACACACACACACACATATTGCTAAATTGAAGTGGTCAAGTTGAAACCAAACCAGTTCTGAGAGACTTCATCTCTGCACCATGTACAGTTTGTTAAAGACCTATGAGGCAAATTGTAAATTGAATATGGCCTATACAAATAAAATTTGATTGATCATTATTTTGTTATGTTTGTTCATGATTTGTGTACATATATCGAGGTAATATCAGACTCTGCTTTAATAAGATTTGAAATAAACAGAACCTGATTGACGGTATCACAGGACATGGTATCAGTCCAGCTTATCGGACAAATCACTGCACATCATTTGTCCTCCTTTTTTTATCTACATGTTAAGATCAGCTGTCCTCAAAGTTCTATTGAGTTTTTCTTCCCAATGTCACAGACAAATGATTATCACCATCTCTTTCTCCATATGCTTTCCCTACTAGCCATTTGCAGGAGGAAGATGTGTATGTGTGTGTGTGGTGGGACTACTGGTAATACTAATGTTGAACACTGCACCAGAGGAGCCACCATGAGCTGTGGAGACAGGCTAAATGCAGTCTCACACCTCCTCAGACACCATATGCTGCTATACAGCCATACCTCTCTCACTGTGTGGCACCTCTGCTTGTTAACGTCCTCACACTTGTTTTCAGAGAAATGAGATGTGGATCACAGATACAGAACATGCACTGGATTGGATTTTTTTTTTTTTTTACCTCGATAACAAACCTACCGAGTTAAGTCTGGGACAATCTTCCTGGTATTTTACCGTCAACATACACACTGATACTGATGCTGCCACTGCTCATGGTGGAGTTGGACTTGACTCACATAGCGATAATTTCTTCTTCTTGTGTCCTTTATGTGTGTGCGTGTGTGCAAAACAGACCAGTGCTTATACTTATCTATACATATAAATCATTTGCATGCAGGTAGTTATTTGTCCCGCTGAGCATGAATAATGCATTGCGTTGAAGGACATTTCAGGTTTTTCTCAGTCCAACTCTTTATCTCCTGCCATAGAGCAAAACAGTAGAACATGGAGCCTTGAAACAGATCAGTGGTTTCATTGTCATTAATGACAAAAAGGCAATTTTAATCTGTGGCCTTTGTCCATATTACAGAACCCTTCAAAACAATGGTATCTATCTATTTTTCCTCTCAGTTATGCATACTGATAAATACAATATGATCTTATTTTTATTCTTTTATTCATATTCATCTTTGCGATTCATTTCTTCTATTCTAACTGTACTGAATTGAACATGTCCGGAAGAATACGCACAACATTGCATTCTGCCTTTGTTTACATTAAACACATTATCTAAAGTTTTGAAGCTTCAAACATTGTACTTTCAAAACATAGTATTGGACCTTCTGTAGTGTGTGTGTGTGTGTGTGTGTGTACACATACAGGGCTGGGAATGCT
Organism: Trinectes maculatus; assembly: GCA_016785345.1. NCBI lineage: Eukaryota > Metazoa > Chordata > Actinopteri > Pleuronectiformes > Achiridae > Trinectes > Trinectes maculatus. Next base: position 105,729 of record JAFBJQ010003216.1, read on the forward strand.
GTGTGTGGCAATTGGCCTCCTTTGATCTGACTCTTTCCCTTGTCCCATTTCAAAAGAATCCATTAAGAAAAATGTGTGTGCTGGAGGGGAAGGAAAAAAGGTAGGAGTAGGAAGAAGAAGAAGAAGGAGAGAAGGATGAGGAGGAGGGAAGGGGTTTGTGTGGACCACTGAAGTGTGAAGAGTATGCAGCTTCCTCCCACTGTCTTTCAGTGCTTTCTGGGTCTGAGAAGACCATTATGTCTGCGGAAAGTGGGAGAAGGAGCACGGTTGCTCTGCTCTCTCTCTCTCTCTCTCTCTCTCTCTCTCTCTCTCTCTCTCTCTCTCTCTCTCTCTCTCTCTCTTACACAAAGAGTAATAAATATATATCATAAACCAAACCTGGCTCCCAATGCCCCCTTCAGTCCCTGCCGGGGCCGGTATATTGAGTGTGTTTTGAAACAAGATAATAAACCTTTACAGCACAACTGAAGATAAAAACCCTGATGTGCCAACCTGGGTCTTCATGCTATGTTATTCTCCTCAGACCAGGGACCTCCCAACCTGCTGCAAGACAGTATGGCCTCCACAACAACAACAGTCAACTTGATAAAACACTGTCTGAGGTGGCCACACAAAGCAAAACACATAGCAAAGTTCTTGCTTTAATGGCTTAGTCATGGGTAAAATGGGATGAAGTGCCCTTTAAAGTGCCTCTACATGTGGCAGGCTGGACGCGCAGTGGCCTCATGGGTGCCCTTACAGCAGAAACAAGAAAATAGGTATAGTGCCCTGTGAAGTATCATGTGAGGGAATGTGATACAGACCCTTTTAAATGGAGAAGATGTACTGTCATGCAGTGGCCTGTGTGTTGCCTCTGTAATGGGGTGAACCTTCTGTGGGTGCTCCTCAGAGTGAACGTACAGAGTGGCCTGTAGTTTGCACTGTATGTAAGTACTGTGACCTGGAAAATGCCCTTATGATGGCAGAAATGAGTGTGTATTAATATATTCAACTGATTCTCACACAGAACAGGGCTTAATGGGAACCGGGGATACAGGCTGTATATCACACATGCTCTACTGTTGCCTGCTGATGGAGCACTGTCTGCACGTGCTGCAATTCATATGTGTTCACCCCACGGCAGTCATCCTGTAGTATAGTATAGTATAGTATAGTATAGTATAGTATAGTATAGTATAGTATAGTAAACTGCCAGGAATCTGGGAGTTATGTTTGATTCTGATTTATCACTCGATTCTCACATAAAACAGACTTCGAGAACTGCCTTTTTTCACCTACGCAATATAGCAAAAATCAGACATATCCTGTCTCTTAAAGATGCCGAAAAATTAATCCACGCCTTATATTTACACACAAAGCTCTAAATGGTATGGCACCAACATACCTAAAAAATGTAATAATCCCATATCATCCTACTAGAGCACTCCGCTCTCAGATCAGCTCTTAGTTAAGCTGCCATAGGCCTAGACTGTCGGGGGACAATACTGTCATTAACGTGAACATGTCTATGTCCACATGTCTCTCAGTCATTGTCACACTCTGGCACAGAGCAGAGGGGAGAAGGACCAGCCAGTCATAAGCCAGTGGCTGATACATATAGAGGGACGCAGGAGGAGGAAATTACACATGCTATCAACCAAGTTCAAGAACATGAATCCCCCCACCACCACCACCCCCCACCCGTGCTTCGGCTTTTTTAACACTTCTTTTTCTTGCGCCACGCACTAATGCAGAATCAGCAGTCATCAAAGGTGTGCGACAAACCATTCAAAGCAGCCAACAGGGGGTGCCTCACCTCAGATCAGCACCGCTGTTCATCTGTTCATGGGATTTGAAGGCCCCACCCCTTCCCCTGCCCACTTTGTGCCCCCACCACATTACCCCGCTCCACACAGCACACAGTGGTTGAGCATCACTTTAAACTTAAACATTAATAATAAAACATGAAATATTAATAATATACTGATCTGATCAGCAGCTATTAACTTCAGTGCAATTAAAATATCCAAAATGAGCAAATTGTGTAAAAAGTAGAAGCTATATACACAACTCAATCAAATGGATTGAACACAACGAATGCCATGATACTATTACAGTAGATGTACTGCACAACTAGCAAAAGTGCTACTGCCTCTTCATTTCCAAGACATGTTTTGCAGCAGCTCTGAATAACCCCCTGGCAATGTGTTGATGCAGCATGAAAACATAGTGGAGAGCTGATGGGGGATGCTGTTTCTTCAGGTACCAGTGAGACTGAAAATATGATCCAGGAAGTCCCGCTGAAGGAAACGACACATCAGTTAAGTTCATGGCTTGTCCAACACCAAAAACACTCCACACTGGTTTATTACTATGAGACAGAATTTTACAACTCTGGACAGTTGTACAGTCTTATTTTATTGCTCAGCCCTGCAGTCGTGAATTTAACGGTATGCAACGTTCACTTTGTGTACCTGCAAATGATTGACTGCACCTTGTCTTGAAGTGGCTTTGTCCACAGTGCACACCACAACTCATGCAGTACATCAGGAGTGATGCAGTCACTGCATACACGCACACACACATACACACACACTGCAGGAGAAATGACCTGTGCATTACCCCGTGGATTACCCCTGTGCATTACAGGGCCACACTATCACAGGTTGTGACAGCATGAATGAACAGCGCGCCCATGAAAGAATTAACCCTGTGGTGCTAAAAGTTCTTTTTCTTTTTGCAGACCGGTCAATTTACAGAGCAATAAACTCACAGAATCAAGGTTGTTTCATGAAATAACTAATGTGTGTTACTCTTTTTTATAATCTCAAGGTTATTTCTGTGCTGCGTTTAGGCATCAAGGTTACTGTCCTCCCTCTAAAGGCTGTCCATGCTTTTTTTTGTCATCACTCTTAAGAGCATGAGCTTTTTAACTGTTTCATGAATCACCGCCATATCATTCAGTGTGACGCTGTAGTATTTCACAGGCAAATCTTCAGATCACACCATGAAAACAGACCCATAAAAAGCCCCGTCACATAGCTCCCCTGGTGTTCAACGTGGGTCGATGCAGTGTGATGAGCAGCGGCGACAGTGTCTCAGTAGACCAGTTGAAGATAAAAAACAATGACTCAGTTGCTAAATGTCTAAAATCGATGGCTAAATTAGAAGGTAACAACCCTTCGTAGAGCGCTCAACGAAATACTTTGAAATTCAAGTTATTGGAGGACATAACAAGACAAAATTATTTTTGTGACATTTTTCAAAATTTTTCATTTTCATGTAGAAAATCGAGGTCAAAGAAGTTACCATATTTGGTTCCTTAACTTAAGTGGTACAAAAAATTCTAAGAAGTGTATATATGAAAAAGAAAAACATGTATATGTTAAAACAAGTTATGTGTTAAAACCAACATTTATACAACATTATGCCACTGGAAAAATCCAACCATGACGTGCTCTGTGATGTAGAGTGATCTTTGCCGATTAGCTGGGTGAAGCCCACATGCTTCTTAACCTCACTGAGGCACAGGATTTGCCTCAAATATAAATGAGCAAAAATAGTCAGTCACCCAATAAAGGGTTAACTTTTGAAAGAACTTTTTCTAAAGTTATTTAAAAAACAACTTTAAAAGATTTAAAATGAGGATACATGCCAGAAATATACTCTTCATGTAGCAGATTTCGTATGTGAGCTTCTGTTGAGGGGAGGTGGTGGCGAAGCGGTCAGAGAATCGGGCTTGGGACCAAAAGGCGTTGGCGCCACCATCCCAGACCTGAGCTTCAATCACGCTTGGGAACACAAGGCTGCCGGTTTATACCCCGGATTGGCCAAAAAATCGGGAGAGACGCCTCCATCTGTCTGCCACCATCCACCACCTTGGGCCCTTGAGCAAGGCCTTTAACCCCCAAATTTGCTCCCTGGGCGCTTCCTGTAGGGGGCAAGCATGTGCATGCTGTATATACTGTACTATATGTACTATGTACTGTACTGTCTGCATGTATGGAATGCAGTAAAATTAATTTCCCCTTTGTGGGATCAATAAAAGAGTGTTTCTTTCTTTCTTTCTCTTTCTGTTGATTCCATTTTGTCGTTCAAACTTTAAATTGAGATTGTTGTGTTTCAAATGTCGCAGCATGACTAAAAGCTTAACTTCTCTCAGAGTTGTGTTGAGATTGTGTTACATGCAGAGCGAGCGTGGATGCCAGTCCCTGCAGCTGACACGCTGCAGCCTCCTGCACCTGACTGCAGACATGGACTGTTTTTCTTATGTCAGTGTTATTTAATGCCCGGATGAACTGCGCTGTCTGATACAATCGCAGTGTGTGTGTTCAGTGTATGTCACGTTATGCCACGAGCAGGGTATTTCCATCACAACCAGGCCGCAAACCGCCTTACATTACAAACTATTTATATCTAATTGTGTGGAACTTCATAAACAATCTTTGCCATCAGTGTTTTTATCTTCTTTTTTTTCGCCTGCACCAAAATGAGCCTTTTCATCCCAGCCACAACTGAGATAATACTATCACAGGGCACTTATCAGTCACTACAGCCACTGAGACTTTATCCAAACAGCCACTTCTCTAATACACTCAGACTACAGCACATCTACTTACTGCAGGGATTTCCACCTTTATACACACAAATGCAATTAATGTAATGAAAAGTAACCGATAAGTGACTTAGTTCTTAAAATGTTCAATTGTTGTTAAAATGTGTATTTCTGTGATGCATCAGTAATGCACATTTTTGATCCCAATATACTGTATAGGCCAATATACTGTCTTTATTCAGAGAGGGGAACAGAAAAAATCAATACTGATGATTCACCGTCAATAATCATACGCTGTCATATATGTAATAAAAACGTCCAGTAACAGTACAGATGATGTTTAAGATGTTTCCAACAAGGTTTTACTTTGTGTCTCCTGACGACGTCTAGCTACTTCAAATGTGCTTTTCAAACACACTGCTGTAGCCTTGGCTGAGAAAATGAATGAATGAATGTTAAGATGGAGCTGTATCTTTTGATTATACTGTACTGTATCTTTCAACAAAATATCAAGCACGGCCTTTTGCTTTCACTGATTTATGCCTATTGTGATAGATCATTTTGCCTGTTGAATTATTTTTTAACGTATTTAACAGAACAACTTACTGTTATGAAATGTGGTCTCTGCTTTTAACCCATCACAAATGTGTGAGCAGAGGGCTGCTAACAGTACAGTACAAGTGCCCGGGGTGTAATTGGGGTTAAGGGCCCAGGGTGGTGCCGAGAGTGGGATTCGAACCCCAGCCCTGTTGGTTTGAAGACCAACACTCCAGCACGCTCCCCATTAGGCTACCACTCCCCATTTCAACGCTTAATTCTTTATTTCTCTCTTTTGCCCTTTCCCATTCTCCATTCTTACTTTGTTTGCAGTCTCCCCCGCCCCTCAGCCCCTGTGTCCTGCTGTATGCCTCCACGCTGCTTTGCTCAGCTGCCACAGTGAACAGAGCCAAGCCGCTGCTACCTTCTTTTGCATGACAGCTCATTTTCTTAAGTGAAGTAGCCTTACACTATGCAGATTAGTGAATCCGGGCCAGGTTTTAGATGCTGCCAGTGAAAACTAAATCCCTGTGAAGTCTCCATAAGAGCATCATGCCGAGCATCACCTCAAATGGGTTGAAAAAAACCATCAGCCTTCTTACAGAAGACCACACTTCATTTCCCATTTGAAACTAATCAAGTCAGCAACTCTTTTATCCAGGACCATTCCACAACTTTAACCGTGTGTATTATTGTGACCATGACGACAGCAGTCAGCTAACCTTCGTGTATTTATTTTAAATCTAATCACATAGTTCTTGGGTCTAAACATAACCAAACAAACATGGCAGATTGTTTTCCATAACAGTGACGATGTTTCAGTACATCCTGTATGGTTTTCTGAACGAAGATTGTTTTTTCTCAAATTATTATTATTATTATTATTATTATTATTATTATTATTATTATTATTATTATTATTATTGGTTTTCATTTCATTTGCTCAACAGGGAGCTACCTGTGAAGTCAACTTGACATCATGGAAGCTTCTAATGTTTATTTTGCTTGATGGTGAGAGACACAAGAGTGTCTGATTCCTCCTTTACAGCATCTTCATCCTCTATCTGATCTAGTCCAATAAAGTCCAGGCCCTTAACGATGCACTGTTCCAGCTGTCATTTATTGCCATAATACAGAGTTTTACATAGTAAACTCTGTGGGTGCTCTCGCACAAAGAGAAGTGAACCACACTGAGACATAATTTTCTTTGAACCAGACAGTCAAACACAAGAGCAGTGGAGGAGGAAAAAGAAGCACAGCATCATCAGCAGCAGTAGTCAGCAGCTGCTGAACAAAGTTCAAGAGCACTCAAATGGAAAGTACTTTTCTTTACACTTCCACAGATCTCCAGATCTAGTTTGTGAAATGTAAAAAGTTTACTCGGCCAGGTGGTAAGAAGTGATGGAGCTAGAAGTTTGGACTGGTGTGGCTTTCAAGAAATCTTCAGTCTGCTGGCTGGCTTGAGGACAGAGGTTTGATTGGTGCTTTCTCAAAGTGCAACTTCTTTAGATGATCAGCTGGATTACAGGATGATCTGGAGTCATAGTTAGCACACTTCAGTTACAAGTTACTACTTATTAAGACACAATTAATTTTTAAATTAGCAATGTCCAGATTATAAACATGAACATGTGACATGAAAAAACAGTAAACATAGATAATCATCAGAAATAATAAATATAAAAATGACAGAGCACATATAGGATGCATGAGGGTGCGCGCACACACACACACACAAACAGGATGAGAGACTAGTAGAGACAATACAGCCAGTTGTTCCAGCCAGCATTACAAGCCAGTATTACATTGGGAATGATTATGTTATCTATTCAGACAGATCTCCTGGGGGAAATATCCAAAGCCATAAAACTGCCACTTCTCTCCATCTCTCTCTCTCTCTCTCTCTCTCTCTCTCTCTCTCTCTCTCTGTGTGTGTGTGTGTGTGTGTGTGTGTGTGTGTGTGTGTGTGTGTCTCTGTGTGTGTGTGTGTGTGTGTGTGAGTTGGGTAACATCACTGAGCGCAATGAGCCGAAGGCATCCGAAGGCGATTAGTATGGGGAGAATACATTCCGGAACTGGCTGGCCAATACAAACATTTGGCTCGCCATAATGATGTGTGACTAGACTTCTACGTTACCATGGAGACCCTCAACAAGCCAGTGAGGCTCTCTCTCTCTATCTCTATCTCTCGCTCACTCTCTCGTTCTTCATCTTCTTTCTTACACCCATTTGGTAGATTCTCATTTTCAAGGGGAATTAAAAACTGTTTACTATGTAGTTAAGTTTTATTAATAAAGTGTAACCCCTCTCTAGGGTTCTGCAATGGTCTAGACTCAGAAGGAGCTGAGTGAGTAATGTATTAACCATAAACACGTGCACAACAACAGGGTTAGAACAACTACACCTTTAGTGGGCTTCAAAATGACAAATCAATACAATTTAAACAAATGTCATGTTCTGGGTTTTTTCTAATACACTGTGTTTCTTTAGTACTTGGTATCCTGTTTTTTTTTTCTGCGCTCTGCCTTTAAGTTTTCAGGAGGCGTGGCTCGACTTTCCCGCGGCAGCAGAGGAGGCACACCTGGATCCAATCATCTACTCAATTCCTCCATATAAAGTCTGGTCTGATCGTCCCTTCTCTACGAGAGTATTCCGTTCCCTGCGGTCCTATACTGAGCCTTACCTTTGAGCTGAGGCTAGTAAGTACGTCTCCTTAAACCTTGGTTGTTACTTACCTGGGTCTCCTTTGTTCTCAGTTCGTTCCTGTGCCTGTCTGCCTGCCTGCGGTGAGTTTGGCCATTACTTCCTCGTTTTGTTCCAGTCCTTAGTTTGTCTTCGATGCCACTCACCTCTTCTTGGTCCTGCTCCAGTAGCCATTCATCTCTAGCCACTGGATGTTTTTTGTTATTAATTAAAGAGACTGATTTTTGTTTAAGTGTTCAACTTTTCGGGATCCAATTAAAAACAAACTCTAGAATACTCTCGTCACTATGGATCCCGTATGGTTTGACTGGTTAAACCAGGCGCTTTCTTTTCAAGGAGTCTGTGTTGGACTGCTTTGCAGGAGATTGTCCGACAACTCGGCCATGTTGTTTCCAGCCTAGCCGACCTCAACAGCCGAGTGAATCAGCTGAGATCCTCTCCAGCTGTAAGAGCAGCAGTATCTCCGTGGGTCCAGCTCCGGCTTCAACAGCCTCTTCTGGGTCTTCGTCTCACTTGATAAATCCGAACCTGCCACTCTTAGCCCAACCTGCCGTTCTCGTTTAGCTACTCATATGCTACATCAGACCCCTGTAGCTCACCAGGCTTCAGTTGCTCACTCTCCATCTAACTGTAGACCATTTATTCCTAATCCCAGTCGATATTCAGGTGTAACTGACGCCTGCAGTGCATTCTTATTTCAACGCTCTCTTGTTTTCAGTCAGCAATCTGTTACACATGCCTCCGACCAAACTAAGATAGCTTTTCAAGTAGTCTGCTAACCGACAAAGCTGCAGAATGGGCACTAGCTATACACAGTGAATAAGTATATTCTGGGTCTTTGTTCGCTCCTTCTCTTCTTCTAGTCTTACATTCCTCCGAGCGACTTTCCTGAGGTCATGCCTCTGCCATTTTCTGAAAATTATTGGCTTTGGGTAGCCGAAAAGCAATGTCAATGGGCAATCTTGGCTGGGGCTCAAACATGAGTTCATAGGGTTAAAACGCGATCACCTCATTCCTTCTGCAATGGTATGTATGAGTGTGAGGTTTCACACACTTATGCCATTTTGCCTTTTCTTTCCCTTTTAAGGTACCCAACATGCTCAGTAGTGTGCAATTAAACTGCTCTTTGGGTTACCTCTGGGGTGGTAATGACTTGTCATGGTTTTCCTCGCTCACTAAGGCACACAATTCTCTGATGAGCAAAGACTCTGTGATGATTCTGTCATACCTGTTCTTATTTTGAGTTATTTAGAATTCTTTGTTAGGTTGTTTTGTTTGCCGTTGCTCCAGCTCTTTTCTCCCTCTGTTGGTTTGTTTTGCTTTGTGTGCGTTTGACAGGGGGGCGTGGCTCGCTCCTCCCGGTGCAGCTGACGAGACACACCTGATTCTCATTCACTCATCAGCCTCTCCATAAAAGGCTGGTCATCTCTTCACTGTGCTGGTGGGTTATTCCGTACTAACAAAGCATCTCTGCGCCTTGACTTTGATTTTTGTTACATGGTTCTGATGCTTGATCTCTTTTTGCTCAGCTTCCCTGGCCTTGTCTCTGTCTCTGAGCCTCAGCCTTCTGTTAGCATCCACACGTGTCTGAGGAGTGCGACACACCAAGACCTTTCGGCATCAAGTTGCTGCTACTCTTGTTTTACTTTTTGTTTTTTGGCATTGAAATACATTTTAATTTCTACCACGCTCGTCTCTGCTTTGGTTCGGATTACCAACACGTAACAGACACAGCCCTGGTCACTATGTAAGCGCTCTGGGAATCCATTGTGGACAAGAAACTGTTCCCAGAGGCATTTAACTACTGTGGTGGCCTTTTGGTCTTTGGTCAGTATGGCCAAAGCATACTTTGTAAAATGATCTGGAATAACCAATATATCCTTAGTGCTGATGCCGTCTGTTTCCAAAGACAGAAAATCCATTCAGACGAGCTGACGAGTGACTAGTCTGGATGCTAACCAGCTTTGCCTCAACATCGGATGACATCTTGGGTCAATATAACCTGGATCTGATCAATTCAAATTTGTGTTCAATCCACAGGTGACCCTTCTCATCATGTAGACTGGTGAGTATGGAGGCTTTTAACGCACTTGGAATGATAAATTGGTGCACTGTTTGGTTATCACATTGTCATCTCCTGGCTATCTTTTAGTTCAAGACGTGAAATTTCCGATTTTGAACTGGCATTCACAAGTTCTCTTGATTTAAATAGCTTGAATGGCAGTACTGATGACTGGATCAGCCTGTTGTAGTCTGATTAACTCAGTGTCACTGTAATCTGGGTCTGTGGAGAGACCATCACAAAATCCATCCTCGTCAAACGCAGCTGGAACAACATCCGGATGGCTAGCGAGTCAATGAGACAGGGAGATGGTAAGGATTTCTCTTGCATCAGGTTATGAACCAAATGGCTCTTTGGGGTTCAAATATTTGGCGTCTGGTTTGGTTACTCTGGTTATTTTCCGAGTTGGTGGATATCCCCGCAGTGAGATTTGTTAAGGGTTTCTTGATTTTTGAGTAATCTTGCACAAATCTCCCGAAATAACCAGAGAACCCGAGAAAGGATTTTAGCTTCTTTAATGTCTGATATATTGGCCAGGTCTTAGGTGGTTCAGTCTTTTGAACCGCTTCTATTCCACTTTGAGGCATAATGTGTCCAAGATAACGCACTGATGTCTGGAAGAAACAGCACTTTTCTGGTGATAGTTTCAGACCATACTCTCTTAAAGGGGTTCAGAACATTGGTTAGTCTAACTTCATGTTCCTCAAAGGTTTTGGAAAAAACAATAAGGTCGTCGAGGAAAACAAGCACATCTCTGACATGCATGTTGTCCATTCATTTTTGAATTAGGTGTTTTGAATTAGAATGTGCTTGCCACATTTATTATCCCTTGTGGCATACGATTACATTCCTGAAAACCTAATGGACACAAAAAAAGTTGTTTTCGCCTTGTCATTTTCGTTCCTTCCAGTAAGTGTTAAAATGACTCTTCAGGATTGGGAAGTGCATAGGCATTTCTGATTGTATGCATGTTCAATTGCCTGAAGTTGACACACAATCGGACATCACCATTTTTCTTTTTGACAATCATGATAGGTGATGAGAAAGGAGACTCAGATTCACGGATGATCCCAGCTTCCAGAATAGTTTGAAAGTGATATTTTACAGCATCATAATACTGTGGGTGGATTAGATGCAGTCACTGCAGGGGGTTGGATCCTTGAGTTTTATGCAGCGTTTGACTTTCGTTGCAAGGCTAAAATCAAGGTCATGCTGTGAAAAGACGTCTGAATAGTAGTTCAGCTTTTCGGTTATTCAAGCACGTTGTTCTTCACTGAGGCAGCTAGCCGTTTGTGGTTGACGTGAGTGATTTGCTTCTCATTGCTAACTGTAAGCAGTGTTCCGGTTTTGACTGATTTCTTTGGGGAGACTTACCTCTGCAATAGCACAGTTAGTAGAACAACATCACAACTGGTCTCATTTCTCAACACAACAGGGATTTTGTAAGGAGAATATGTTAGAGTAATGAAACTGCTGTCAACAAAACCCCATCTGGTAACGGTGAGATGTTAGATTGCTCAAGCAACAAGACATTGCATCAGGCTCCAGCTGGTCTGCTTTGCTCCCTTCCCATCACTAACGGACCCTGGTCACACATCGCTGTGGATTTTGTCACTGGTTTGCCCCCTCTGAAGGCAATACAGTCATTCTTACAGTAGTTCATAGATTCTCTAAAGCAGTTCATTTCATTCCTTTACCTAAACTTCCCTCCTCTTTAGAGACCGCCTCCCTCCTTATCCAGCATGTTTTCATGCTCCACGGCATTCCCACAGATATTGTTTCTGATAGAGCTCCTCAATTCACATCTACAGTCTGGAGGTGCCTTCTGTGAGGCGTTGGGGGCGACAGTTTTTCCCTGCTGTGGAGGCCGCTGTTGCTGTTTCTTCAGTCCAGGAGCATCTCCAGAGAGCTCACTCGGTCTGCTGTGAGGCTCGGGCAGCTCTAAATCGCACAGCTGGCAGAAATCAACGACTGGCTGACCATCACTGCATCCCACCTCCGCAATATCAGGTTGGTCAGAAAGTATGGTTATCATCTCAAGATCTCCCCTTACAGACCAAATCTAAGAAACTGGCACCTCGATACATTGGTCCTTTCCCCACTGATTGAGTCATCGAGTCATCTGTTTCCTATCAGCTAATCAGCCTTCACATAAAACAACTGGTGAAGCTCCACTTTGCTGCCAGATGATTCCATTCCAGTCGTTACCTACTTGTGTTGTTGCTTGTATCTGGATATTTCTCGAGCGGCTCCCACTTGTTTCTCTTTGCTGTTCCATCTCTCCAATGAGGATCAAGCCAATCACTCAACCTTCTACTCAACTTTCTTTGTGTTTTTGTTGAATTTGAACATTGATATAAAGACTATTGTTTTCATCAAACCAGCCTTGGTCTTGTTCTCTGCTTTGGGGTCTTAGCATAAGATTAGTAACAAACCTAATCTCTGCCCAAATATAAGCCTCTTACTTTATGTTCCTCGGATCCGTCGGAGTTTTAAAATTCATAGCACGTCTGGCTGAGTTTCCGGCAGTCCATTAGCTTGTTCTGCTGGCGGCGGAGACGTGATGCTTTCCTCAAGGCAGAGGGGATGCTCACAGATGAAGAACGACACTCCTTTGGTTCCTGAAGAATCACTTCACTTGTCCTTGTGGTGCATGATCAGCTGTTTATGGCAATCATGTCGGAAAAAAAACTAAAGTGAAACAAAAACAACAGTCTGTATGCTCTACGAGCAAGTTTAAGACTGTGACCTAGGCTTTTAAAGATGTTAAAAAGAAAGAAACAAAAAGGCAAACGTCTGCAGGCTGCTTTCTTTTGCCGTCCGGTTTGGGAGAAAGCTGGTATAGCTTTCTACTGTAACTGGTGCACAGGAAAAGCATGGAACTCGGGGTGCAGGACTCCTTTATTACTTGTGTGATGTCATCGGAGCCCCTGGTGGGGCTGCTAGCCTTTGGCCAATCATTCAGGATTGTCTTCCAGATCCAGGGTCCACACCCCACTGTAAATCATGGAGGGAGTCCTGGTACAGTTTTATTACCTGAAAATCTGGTTCAAGCTGCAAAAGGGGGCACTGGCCCTTCTTTCTATTGTTCTTTCTGGCTAATGTGTTTTAGTCATAAGGTTCATGTCTCACATGTTTAGATCACAGTTTCATATCAGAATCAGAATTTGTTTTATTGGCCATTTATGTGACAACACACTGGGAATTTGACTCCTGTACTTTCTCTCATGGACACAAACAAACAAGGTAGAATAACAAAATACATCTAAGTTATATGTACATGGATTATTGAGTAGTGGCTGATATTACACTTAAGAACATAAAATACAGAGAAAAACTGTTTAGTGGCGAGTGCAAAATGGTTTGTGCATACACTTGTGGCAAGGTGTGAGCAGAGGTGTATGAGATGTGTGAGGTGTATGAGGTGTGTGAGGTGGGAAGATGTTTATGGAGAAATCAGGGAGACAGCATGAGGGAAGATACTGTTTTTGTGTCTGGTGGTTTTTGCATGCAGAGTTCTGTAGCGTCTACCAGATGGGAGCAGTCTGAAGAGTTTGTGTGCGGGGTGTGAGGGGACTGGTTGAAGGGCAGGTCAGTCCCAGTGATCTTTTATGCGGACCTGACTGTCCTTTGCAGTCTGTTCCTGTCCTGTTTGGTGGCAGGTCCAAACCAGACAATGATGGATGCATGGACTGGATGACGGCAGTGTAGACGATGACCAGCAGCTCCTGTGGCAGGTTGAACTTCCTGAGCTGACGCAGGAAGTACAGTCTCTGCTGTGCCTTCTTTCTGACAGTGTCTCTGTGGGAGGTCCATTTCAAATCCCTGGAGATTGTGGTTCCCAGGAACTTAGAGTCCACAGTAGACACTTTACTGCTTTTGAGGATGGTGAGTGGGGGTAAGGTGGGTGGCCTCTTCCTGAAATCCACTGTCATCGCCACAGTTTTGAGTGGGTTGAGCTCAAGGTGGTTCTGACTGCTCCAGAGGACCAGCTGATCCACTCCCCATCTGTAGGCCGCCTTGTCACTATCCCTGATGAGGCAGATGACTATAGTGTCATCTGCAAACTTGAGGATTTTCACAGATGGATCATCTGAGGTACAGTCAAAGAGTGGGACACAGTCTCCAGGGTTGAAAAACCATGTGGACAAAGGTGGTAATCCTTTTGGTCCTTACAGTTCTGTTAGGTGGAAAGGCACAGGGTGAAACAGCTCAAAGTTTTTAGCGTTCACAGTTCATAGAGGCTTACAAAGACTATAATGTCAGGGCAGAACCGAGGCAAGGTCTGGGCAGAGACATCTGAACCAAGCTTAACTAAACTAATTCTACCTAATAACCACATACATGGGTCTACGTTACACATTTCATTCATGGATAATGCACAGTTTCAAACAGTGAATATTGTTATCCATGTAATGAAGGAAGAGTAAATCTGAATTTTACCACTTTAGTCCATTCAGCTAGAAGTTGCTGGAGCAAGGGAAGGTCAATAGAAAAATTGTGGACCTGGAATACATCTAAGATATCGATATCTACATCATGGCGCTCGGACTCAAGATGATGAAGGATGGCATAATCAATATGTACTGTGGCTTCTTTGAGAACCGTCAAAAACATTGTCTGATTTGGTAGAGACAACTAGGTGGCTGTGTCATGGTGGTCATGGGCTAGTAGGACCTCAGTGGCAGTGGTGTTTACCAACCACTGATTCCCAGCCCCTTTTCTCATGTGCCAACCTCCTCTGTTCTCGTCATCATACTGCCGTGGCATTTCTGCGGTGGAGAGTCAGATCTCAGGCCACAGAGATATTTGTTTACATCCCTAATGAATGGGTTGCTTGGGCAGACCTAGTTCTGCACGTTTTGTTCTGGTGCATGAACTGAGATTTGGTATGAGGTGGAGTGCCGGGTTTTCTTTATGATTGGCAAATATTGGCAGTGCGTCAAAGTGTACCTGTGTGTTGTTTTGCCAAAATCCTACTTTTAAAACAGACTTTAACCTATAAACATTTTGTTACTCTATGACTGGTAGGTTTAAGACAAAGCCTATCTCCATGTTTTGAGGATGCCAGGTGGACTTGACAGGGCTGTAAGATGGTGGTAGTAGCTGATTGTAAGAAGGCTGGGATCCCTCCCCCACTGAGGCTGTTAACAGAGGAACTAACTTCTCTAATGAGATCTTGCATGAGATCTCTTACTGCCCGCACGTACATCATGTCACTTTTTACCATTTCAGCTACCTTTTCTATGGTCTGTTGTTGTGGAAGGCCACAACATATATTAAACATAACCTCAAGTGGGTACCACCTATGTTGAACAAAATTAATTTTATTCCACACAATTGATGAGTATGAGGTGAAAGCACAGCAGCTTCACATGGGGCACCAACTTCGTTGGGCCCAAGGAGAGTCAGTTTGCTTATTAGCTAAATAA
Source organism: Trinectes maculatus (assembly GCA_016785345.1). Taxonomy (NCBI): domain Eukaryota; kingdom Metazoa; phylum Chordata; class Actinopteri; order Pleuronectiformes; family Achiridae; genus Trinectes; species Trinectes maculatus. The sequence goes on from JAFBJQ010003216.1 coordinate 120,997, forward strand.
TTTTAATGATTCGAGGCACCACCCTGTCACCAGGGACCAATTTGAATTTAATATTACAGTCTCAAATTTGAATGGAATGTGTGAAATCGGGCACTGACTATGGTAATCGAGCAAGTATTCCAAGTAAACACACAACAATCACAGACAACAAAAGAGTGTGCAATAAAAGTATTTATTAACATGCGGTAATAATTACTTCAACGTAATAACACTCTATTTCACAGTTCAAAACTATAACTAGACAAACATTAACAACTAACTTCTAATAACCAGACACATATGTAACAACAATGACTATAAACACATGTATTTGGGCACGTGAGAGGCCGGAAATGGGACGCCAGCTCTGTGTTGAAGAAAGCAGAGGAACGACTCCAACATGCGGACATAATGGGGACCGTGACCCAGGGGAGGTTGGGTCTGGGAGTCATCACCCGTGCGAGCTGGCAGGAGGTTAACGACTTCATCCGGAAGGCCAGGGGAGCATCGGCACCGGGGCCAAACGGGATTCCGTACAGGGTATATAAGAACTGTGAGCGGCTGAGAAGGCGACTGTGGAGGCTTCTCAAGGTGGTGTGGAGGAAGAACCATCTGCCGGACAGTTTTCTCTTAGCTAAGGGATGCTTCATTCCCAAACAGGAGGACTCCACCAGCCTGAAATAATTTCGCACAATATCCCTGTTGAACGTGGAGGGCAAAGTGTTCTTCGGAGTAGTTGCAAAGAGGCTAACACAGTTTCTGATTAGCAACAGATACATCGATACATCAGTACAAAAGGGAAGAGTCCCAGGAGTACCGGGCTGTATCAAGCACAACAGCATCATCTCCAGGATCATTGTAGACGCGATAAGGAACAACGGAGATCTAGCAGTCCTGTGGCTGTATCTAACAAATGCATATGGTACAGTGCCCCATAAGTTGGTCCAGTACACACTGAAAGCCTACCATGTCCCTGACAAAGTCCAACTACTCCTCCAGAACTACTATGGGAGATTCAAGATGCGCTTCTCCTCTGGTGACTTCACGACTAACTGGCAAAGACTGGAGGTTGGAATCGCAACCGGGTGCACCATCTCTGTGATACTTTTTGCAGCAGCGATGAACCTCCTGGTTAAGTCAGTGGAGAAGCCAAAGCGGGGAGCCGTACTGTCGAGTGGGAGTCAGCAGGTCCCAGTTAGGGCCTTCATGGACGACTTGACAATTACGGCCAGGTCAGTCCCGGAGGGTAGGTGGATCTTGGAGGACTTGGTCAAGCTCACATCAGCAGCTAGGATGGAGTTCAAACCATCAAAGTCGAGGAGTTTAGTCCTGAAACGGGCCCGTGTCCAAGACCGTTTCCGGTTCAAGATCGGCGAGGATATTATCCCCACGGTCACGGAGGAGCCTGTTAAGAGCTTAGGAAGGTGGTACAGAGCGGACCTGAACGACAAGGTGAGCATAAAGGAGATGCTCAGCCAAGCAGAAGAATGGCTGCAAACCCTTGAGAGGAGTGGCCTACCGGGGAGATACAAGGCATGGGGATACCAGCACGGCATCCTACCGAGGCTCCTGTGGCCATTGCTTGTGTACAATGGCTGTCAGTCCCGAAAAGTTTTTGCTCCCTAGGGCTCTACAGCTCAGGGAGTAAATTAAAATTACCAACTACATCTGTCGTGGAGGAGTTCAAGACAGCCAAGGTCCGGTTGGCCATGATGTTACGGGACAGTGACGATATGGCGGTGCGGCAGGCGAACATCACGTTGAAGACAGGCCGGAAATGGGACGCCAGCTCTGCGTTGAAGGAAGCAGAGGAACGACTCCAACATGCGGACATCATGGGGACCGTGACCCAGGGGAGGTTGGGTCTGGGAGTCATCACCCGTGCGAGCTGGAAGGAGGCAAAGGCGAAAGATCGTCGTGGGATGGTGCAAGAAGAGATCAGGGCTGCAGATCTCTGGGGAAGATCGCTCAGTTGGAAGGACATCTGGAGCATGGAGGGTGATCGGCTAAAGTTCCTGCTGAGCTCCGTGTATGATGTGCTGCCAACACTAACAAACCTGCAAAGGTGGAAGCTGACAGAGGACCCCTTTTGTGTGCAGTACAGAAAACCAGCAAGCCTGGAACACATTCTGTCATCTTGCCGAGCAAGCCTGACCGAGGGGAGGTTCAGGTGGCGCCACGATAAAGTGCTGGCGCAGCTGGCCGACGGGCTGGAGAGAGAGAGGAAGCGGAAAAGAACCAAGGCCCAGACCAAAGGCCCCCGCTTCATTGGCTTTCTCAGGCCAGGGGAGAAAGCAGGCAAGGAGGACAGGTGTGGAGGCATCCTTGGCACAGCAGAAGACTGGGAGATGAGAGTTGACCTTGGTAGGCAACTCAAGTTTCCAGAGGAAATCGCAGTCACCAGCCTCCGACCAGATATCGTGCTCTGGTCTCGCGCAACAAGACAAGTGGCCTTGATCGAGCTAACGGTACCCTGGGAGGAGAGGACCGAGGAGGCACATGAACGCAAGCTGAGAAAGTACCAGCCACTCCTTGCAGAGAGCCAAGA
>JAFBJQ010003216.1:128689-149440 GCA_016785345.1 Trinectes maculatus
CCCTCTCAAGGATTTTTGAGAGAAAGGGAAGGTTGGATATTGGCCTGTAGTTATTTAAAACTTCTGGGTCCAGACTTGGTTTCTTGAGGAGAGGTTTAATTACAGCTACTTTAAAAAATTGTGGTACATAGCCAGATGACAGTGACAGATTGATTATATCTAGTAAATGACTGTCCAATAGAGGTAGAATTTCTTTAAAGAGTTTTGTTGGGATGGGGTCTGAATTACAGGTTGTTGCTTTAGATGAAGAAATTATTGTTTTAGCTGACTATGGTCAATTTGGGTAAAGCAGTCTATGTGTGCTGCGCTTGCTATTTCAGTTTGCACGGATATGTCACTATTTAGTATAGTTTGGAAGTGGTGTATTTTCTCCCTAATGGTTATAATTTTATCATTAAAGAAATTTATAAAATCATCACTCGTAAGGGAGTGTGGAATGCTCTGATCAATAGAGCTGTGGCTTCCAGTCAGCCTGGCTACAGTGCTGAAAAGAAACCTTGGATTATGTTTGTTGTCTTCAATTAACAATGAGTAACAGGCAGCTCTGGCATTGCGGAGTGTGTCGTCCCTTTGTCGAAAAAGCCCTAGAGTATCTTTTTAATGGAGTTGTCTGTTTGGAACTATGTGGGGTCAGTCTTTTAGATCGTAACCACCAGCTTTTATATTCATTTTTAAACATTGTTTCCATTTTTGCTTCAAAAACTGAACAGAACTCAACTGTCACCTTAATTTTCTCAATTTAAAAAGCAAAAAATGTTCTTTATGCACAGGTCTACAGTCATTTGTATAAGCAATTTTTATTGTGTCACAGTTACATTTTATAGTGTAGCCACGTCTGGCAGCTGGAGTAGTTTTATCATGGGAGAAGGAATAAGACATGTGATGTGTTATGAAGAGTGATTAATAATTTTCAAGCAGATTATGTTGGATGATTTGATCTATGAATACTGGAGTTTGACATTTGAGGGCCACTGTGCATTTTTGATGAATCCCATAGTTACTGTTTGTTTTAATTCTAACGTTCCACAAGCTCAACTGGAAATTTATTACATTAAGTAGGGACATATGGTATGCTTCATGTCTTTTATCATTGAAGGAGTAATAATTTTAACCCAAAGCACAATGTGTGAATTCCACAGGCTTTACCATAAGTTGATTATTGTGACCACGGAAACCTAAATCTGCTATGATGGTAGTTATATTCTATGTATTTGTAATGTATGCTGTATCTGCAGTTTTGACCTGGCTGCATTTCTTCTTGCCTTCATCCATACCCTTTAGCAGATCTCTCCATCTGAACATCAGACTGAAACGGAACAAGCCAGGCCAGTGAAGGTTTTACTCCGTCAGGTACATTCCACCCTCTTGGCCAGTCTTGTGTTTATTTCCAAGGAGGGCTGTCTTTCCCAGGTCTCTGTTGGCCCCAGAGCGAAGGCTCTTGGCTGAGGTCCATGCTGCACAAAGGGCCTGGGCATTCCAGCTGTCTGCCTTTAATCCAGTGTGTCAGCTCTTGTTAATGTTGCAGCGTGAAATCTGAGGGTGCAAAGCAGCGTGGAATATCTACAAGGAAAAAAACACCCTAAGAATGCCTTTGGAAAAGGCCATCGAGCATCGAGCTGGCCGAAACGCAGTCTGCTGGTGGTGGAGTTAATGAATGGTGGATACAGCAGTGTTGACGATGATTGTGTTTCTTTCTGTGTGTGTGTGTGTGTGTGTGTGTGTGTGTGTGTGCGCGTCCAAGCTTTCCAGGCAGGTGGTAGGAAAGTAACATTTGGGAGGTATTTCTAAATGGAGCCTCCTAATATCCGAGGAGGATGCTGGTCTAATCAAAAGGAAAAGCGAGGAAAAAGAGGACTGCATGGATTAATGTGAGACTAAATCAGCATTTCCGCTCCTCCTCAGGACCCCTGCAGTCCACTCTGACACACAAAAGAGGAATGACACGCTTCTGTGGATGGTTAATTATCTTAGACACACACGTACACACACTGCACACGTGCATGAGCACAGATATTAGGGCTGATGTAGATATGCATATTTCACGAAGCACACACACACACACACACACACACGCACACACACACACAATCACTCCACATCCTGTCTGTCTTGCTTTTGTCCAGCTCTGGTTTTCATCCTGTGATATTCATTGCAAGCATCATCCAGTATAGTATACTTTAGTATAGTATATGATTTGTGAATAATATAAATAAAATGTGATTGGTTGGTTGGTTGGTTGGTTGGCTGATTGATCATAGAGATGGAGAATATGGAGATGGCTGGCTTTTGTGTAAGTTATATATAGTTTTTGCTTTGTAAAAAACATTCCTCACATTAATAACAAATATGTGATAGCAGTTTATACTCTATTTTAAGGTGACGGTGCATACCCCCTACATCTCCTGTACTCAGTAGTGTGTAACGCGCGTCCATTTCCTCCCTCTCCAGGGAGGGGAGAGCATTGTGATGCTGTAAAATGAAACACACACACTTCTGCGCCAATGATGGCTTCAAATTTCATTTTGCGCTTGCAGCCACTCTCTTCCACATTCTCCATGGTGACAACTGGTTGCACACCCCAAAACCTCATTTAAATGGGGTGGTCTCCACTTCATTTTGCACCTGCTATCAATTGCACAAGTAATCTTATTAGATCACCCACAACACGCAAACCAATAGCGCGTGCAATCTGTTGGCACACGCAAAATGATTGCACGCATGATCCGAGCTCTAAATCAGGCCCATTATGTACTAAAATCAAAAGCTCCAGAACAGCTACTAAATGCGACTATATGAAACTTTTGGAGGGTTGTTTTGTTTCCAAGAACTGTCAAGCTCTAGGAAGATAACACTTACACACACACACACACACAGTGATGTGTTTATTGAATTAAAGGTTGTTTGTAAAACCAGTGGAGAAGAGTTGAGAGTGAAAATAAAAAGGAAATGGGGTCAATTCTGACAACATATAGCTGAGTCTGACAAATCTGGAATATGCTAGAATGGTCACTGTGCAGATTATAAATAAACCCCTCTAATATAGGTCAGGCATCATCCTCAGGCTTAACTATACCTTACTGTCACCATTAGTTGTACGAATATAAATTATTGCCACCATCTTTCATCATCCAGCAGTTTTGTTCATGTTGCTGTGGACCGGAGGATTTGTGAGGGAGAGTTAAAGCAGAGGTGCAGAAGGAGAGATGTGAAATCATAGTCCTTCTCTGAATGCAGGCATGTACAGACTGAATCATAGTGATACATCCGGAGACACTCACAATATTGTGATATGGTCATATCATTATTTCCAGTGTCTAAGGCAAATGAGAAGGAGTGATTGCTCCAAGGTGACATGTGTCAATGCAGCATATGTAAAGGGAGGAGTGTGAGTAAAGCATGGGGGACACTACATGTAACTTTATGATAGAAAGGACAACATGGATTGTTAGGTTACTGTTAGCATTAAAAACAAAGACACAAATGTGAACATAAGCGTAAAAATAGTTATTATAATGAAAAGAAATAAGGAAATCAACAGGAGCAAAATGACATGATGTAACAGGCTGAGCATAGTGTATGTACTGGATGTCAACTCACTAAATAAACGGAGTAAAAAAACTGATATGTGTGTGTGTGTGTGCGTAAGTGTAATATGCTCTCAGACTAATTAAATGCTTTATTTACAGATGTATGCTGCAACATTTTTTTCTACCTCTCTCCGGGAGCCACAGGGTGAGGCTCTCATTATCACACCAGTGTCACCTTTCTCTGTTTCCATCCAAAAGCCGGATCACACCCTTCAGAGACAGACAGAAGGCACACACACACACACACACAGAGAGAGAGAGAGAGAGAGAGAGGTGTGTGCGTAAGTGTAATATGCTCTCAGACTAATTAAATGCTTTATTTACAGATATATGCTGCAACATTTTTTTCTACCTCTCTCCAGGAGCCACAGGGTGAGGCTCTCATTATCACACCAGTGTCACCTTTCTCTGTTTCCATCCAAAAGCCGGATCACACCCTTCAGAGACAGACAGAAGGCACACACACACACACACACACACAGACAGAGAGAGAGAGAGAGAGAGAGAGGGAGAGAGAGAGACTCCAGAGCCCGTTATCAGGCATTCAGTATTTTATCGTGTGCATGGTTCAACATTTCCAGAGCAGGTGTCCTGCACTGCGTAATGCACACTTCCCAACTGTCATCACTTTAACCTGACTTGTTCAACAGGTTGAGTGGCGAGTCATGACGCGGAGATCAGGTGACCGGTGCAGAGGGGTGTCATTTCACCAAACAATTGCACTATTTGAAATGCAGCCGTGGCCTCTTTCCAGACCCCCGATGCACACGCCCAGTTCTTCAATCCAGTGGAGTGATTCAGAGGTCTGGTGTCGCCTCATCACCCTCCTGTCCCATGCAGCTGGACCAATCACAGCAAGTGGGACTGACAGCTGTGTTGTAACCAGGTGCTGACGAGCATTTTCATAACCGCTATTTGCCATAGATAATCTTTACCCTGACTTACATTATCTAAAATTTGATGATTTATTATGAGTGGATCAGTATTTGTTGCATTATAGGGTGTAGTATGAAATGAAGCTGGAATGTCTATGCGAATCACTAGTGACTCCTGGTGAAGGGAAAAAAAGAAAACCAGGAAGCTGCAAACAAGATAACTCACTGTGAATTGTCATTTCAGTGATTATTCAGTTTGTTTGTCATCAGCCACAGTCATTTTAACATTTCCGGACTTTTCTCTCTGTGTTTTAAATTGTATTTTCATTTCCTTTCTTTGACATGTTCCGCATTCACTTGTCTGACGTCTCCTCTTTGCTATCAACCCAAATCAGATACTTTTACCCGCAGCGCTATCTGTAAGAGGATCTGATCTTTTTATCAGTGTGTAAACAGAAATCTGGTTTCCGAAGGCAATGAAAATATGACCTCAATCCTTAGGTTAAACAAAGAGGGAAAAGTCATCGGCCTAATAAAAATACCATGTATTCAGTCATGTCTGGTATCTACTCCTTGTTGCCAAAGTTGAAGTGCAACTTAACTGAGTTTCTTTCAAGTTCACCCCCCCCCACCCCCCCACCCCCCATCTTTCAGTACTCTGCAGGTTAAGAGAACAGTCTCGAATGCCAACTCTCCTTAAGACCGACTGCTATCTGGGCCTCTCATCTACACCCTAGATGCTGAATCCATGCAACCAACCTGCTCGAAACAAAACAGGAGGAGGAGAGGAGGTAGGAGCAAAGGGAGGGAGAGAAAGAGATCCAGACACGACAAAGCTGGGAGTGGGGAGAAACTGAACACAGTCTCTGTTGTGTGTATGAAGGAAAGGACTTGGCACAAACACTGGCTGCTCTGTAAGAGTATCCTGTGCTTGCTCCTTGCTCCATGCCTGCCTCCTCAATACTGTCTTTGTCCTCCCATGGTGCACAGTGACACTGAGAATCCACATACAGCAACACCTGCCCCCTGTAATGCTTAAACACTGGCAGAGGCAGGACAATGTAGGACAACACTAGATCAAACAGGATAGGGTGTTTCTCTGTCCTCAACAAAAAATGTCATCTTTTCTGTTTCCTCTTCAATATGGTAATGTTAACACATTTCTGACAAGCCTTTTGTAGGAGCCATATTGGCTAAGTCGATAGGTTTCCTTTGAAGATGTAATTTGGCTTTAATAATGCTTTAAAGCAACACTATGTAGTTTTTCAAGTTATTGTATACTTGGAAGGTCATCTGTCAAGTAGCATAGTATCTTACACCGCTATTTGACTTACTCCCTGCACCTGAGGCACATGGAGTTAGGGTTCACACAGTGCACAACACAAACTGGAACAACCACGAAGTGAAGTAGTGGACCCAAGATTGAGCCCTGTGGTACCCCACATATGATATTTTATAATACTGGATTATCTTTACTACAAGATTGGCTCAGTGCAGTGTTGCCTTTCTTTGAGAAGTCATCTGAGCCTACTATGCCATGTATGCTGAATGTACAGGGGAGGCTACTATTTAAAGAGTTAAATTTGGTTTCTGTCAAACTGTCAAAGAATCTGTACCGTGAACACTTGAGTCAGACCGCAGAACAACTCTGATGTGCCTGATGGTTTTTATGGTCAATTTCAACTATCGATTTCAACTGATGATGTACAGTATGATTCTGTCTTAGACATGGGGCAACAGGCAACAATCACATCTGAATTACTGTCGTGTTTAGCGTGTTTAGGTCTTGGGAGATGTCAGAGTGGCCAAGGCAAATCTAAACACATTTGCTTTGAGACACCAGAGGATACCACTACCTACTGGTTTGTTGCTTGAGTGTGCACTTTCCTTGGCCATCAGAATTCACAACATGACAGATTATTTTCTAAATGAGTGGACCTTGGAATATGAAAATGCTTTAAAACTTGTATTAAAAAGTTAACATTTTTACCAGTTTTTCCATTCCCAAACTCCCTCATGTGTTGCGCACTGATGCTAGTTGGGAGGTCTGTGTGCTGCGCTTTACCAGGACCAAGGTGGAAAATTTAAGGCGCTATGCAGAACATATTGACCACCTATCCGCTTGAACCATTGTGCATGGATTACCTGTCACACAAGCCTGACTCCAGCTGTGATACGAGAGCTTACACACATGCAGGGACACACACAGTTTAGAGGTACCAACTGTTGTCCAACTGTCATGTGATGGATATGGCAATACAATGGAAAATGGCTGTTCCACACCGTTACTGTGGTCAAAGTGCTCCGCCTGGTGGAGTAATTGAGTTAGGAAGTGACGTTGTTCTGTCTTGCTTCATTGTTTTTTCCAGAGAGACTGACACAAGCACGATAATGCTTATTAATTGAATTAAGATGGGAAACTGAAACAGAGATACAAGCCATTATATACAAATGCCACAGAGATGCTGATCTTGTCTCAACTAGCTTTTTAAGGACTAGTCTGGCGAGTTAGCAATTAGCTTCCCTTTGTTCATTTTGAGAGAAACAGTCAGGATGAACTAATACTGTGATAAAACAACTAATGTTATGATTTATTCAGGTTTATTAGTAACATTTCATTCTTTTCAAACACCACCTCCAGTTCAATTTCTGCGCTAAGTTAGCTACAAGAGCTGCTTTTTGTCATTAACACTTTTTGTTTTTTGGTGTGGGGGGGGTACAGGTTCCTGGACTAAAGTGCTACACATAGCTTCACTTTAACACAGAGATGTTAGTGTCAGTACAGAGTGAGGATACAAGGATTTGTTTAATCTCAGAGTGCCAGAAGATTTTTATATCTTAAAGAAGTTCAAAAGGTGCGAGATTACTGACAACAGCAGAGACACAGGACCACACACATTTATATTGAATTATGGTAATTTCAGGGTATTGGGCTCGAACAGAAAACTTGTGGAGATCAAAGTAGACTAAATATTAATATCTCTGTAGTCAGGTCCCAGCTAACTCTCACTGCTTGCAAGTTTCAGCGCAAAATTCCATTCACAGGATGTAATTACAAAATCAGGAAGAGTCAGTGTGTTATGACTGTATCTATAAGCCCCTCACACTACATGATTATTTTGGGCAGATAATTGGTTCAAACCAGTCTCACATCAAGAATGTCCCTATGATTGTTGGGAGGGGTGAATCAGACCCCAAATCTACCCAATTATCCTGTAGTGTGGGGCCAGAGGCCAAGTTGGAAACTTAAGTCCCCCACATCACGCTCAGAATCCTTTGTCTTGCTTGCTCCCACACACGCACTCCCATTCACTCCTGCAGATTTGCATCCACTGTGCTCTCACTCGCTCACTCTCTCTCTCTTACATACAGGCACACGCACAAATTCTTGTTAAATTGTTGGTGTACGTGTGTGTGTAATACTGCTGACTAGAACTACCCAGATTGCATCGAAATCTGAAAATCTTGTGTATCATCTCTTATGTTACTTTGGATAAAATTAATGTGAAATGTTAAGTAATTCTTCATAGATTTTTGTAGCCTTTAGTGGCTGCAAACACAAACGTAGTATTTGTGTTTGTAATAAGGTAAGTATTGCCTTATTGTGGAATGTCCAACAAATATAAGTCAAATTATTACTCAAATTTTAGGTCTGTTTTTTGTTTCCAACAGAACTTGAGGGAAATATGAGTCCTTAACAAAAACAGCAGTTGTGATAAAACAGTGGTTTTGCAGATCCTATTTAGCTGAAATTAGCTGTTGCTTCTGTGGCTGTTGATGGGTTTGATGAAACAAATGAAACAGAGCTAGAACAGTACAAGTGACATAAACTAATCCGCTTTGTGGGGCTGAGGAGAACTTCAGTGTAGATCCGTTTTTTAAAGCAACACAATGTAATTTGGCTGAGCAGCAGCGCCCTCTGTAGGCTCAAGGTGTAATTAACAATGTTGGTCTCCGACTCTAAACTGTTGAATGGTTTATTGAGAGAGAGTTTGAGCAAATCTCGAGCAGTGGTGTGGTCCCACTCACTGAGCACACAGGAGCTCTTACTTTAAGATAAACTAGTGGCATTGTGTTGCTTTAACATATATATGTAACTACACACAGCTTGATACAAAGCGGGGTAACAAAAGTCAGTAGTAGTTGTTATTATTAAGTGCTGGATCTGTTGTAAGGTCACAGTAACAGTCGTCTGCTTTGAAACATATCAAGTTGCTAAGCTGACGGCCAGTTGCAAGCAGACCTTTACTCTGGGGCTCTTTATTCCCTGGCAGCCATCTTGTGTCAGTTTCCAGCGTGGAAGCATGGAGGGAAGAAACTGGTTTTTACCATCACAACAGAGGCAGAAAGGGTGGCCATCAGAGGAGTGGTGGAAAGGGAGGGTTACAGAGGTACTGTGTGTGTGTGTGTGTGTGTGTGTGTTAGTGGCAGGCGGCGTTTCTCTTTTAGCAATCTGATCTGAGGCAGGAGGAGATAAAAGGAGAAAGAAGCGTTGTCCGAGCTCAGCTACAGGAAGAGGACGATTAGAACAGAGCTGGGGATCAGGTATGCAGAGCAGCAGTCCCAGCCAATCACACGGCGGGTACATTAGGTCAGACGGCAGCTTGACTCCACTACACCGGCCCCATCAACCCCCAAACAACCCAACCCCACCCAAATGACTGACTGTCAACCCCCCCCCACCCCCACCCATTCCTCTCCCTCACACAGTTCATGTTATTTCATGTTATTGACTCTTTGTCTTTGAGATGCCTGCGTGATGGTTAATCAACAGTCCTTTTTAAAAACCAATGCAAAAAGTGAATACAGGGGGTCCTCGAGTTACGACGGAGATCCGTTCCTGAGAATGTGTCGTAACCGAATTTCAATGTAAGTCGGAACACATTCATATGCAAGGTAGATACTAAGTTGTGCCACTAGATGTCGCTATAACACCACGCTAAAATAAGAGTTTACTGTGGTGAACTGCCTTTTGTCCCTCTTGACACACCGTAGGGGTGGATATTGCGAGTGTAATGAGCATTTCCTTTAGATTTCTGATATCAACCTTGTAGAACCTGTGTTGTGAATAAACCTACGGTATTGCCACGATCCCGAACCCATCTGTGTCCCCTGCCAGCCGGCCATTTCACATAAGTAAACACAACGCAGAGTAGCCTAGCTGTGGAGGTGTTGGAGAGCCGGCACCAACTAGTTCCCGTGTGAAGTCTGTACATATTTACGGGGCAAACCGCTTAAGCCGAAACAAGGAAGTTCATGGGAGATGTGTTGTAACCACGAAAACGTCGTATCTCGAGACCGTCGTAACACGAGGACCCCCTGTACATTCAAATCAGAGTAAACTGACTGAGCTCATGTGGTGGATGTGGTGAAACCAGACATTTCCTCCAGCAGCTTTAAAATCTCTACCAATTGACATCCGTGCCATTCTGTAAACAATGGAGCAAACAGCAGCTTTGGGATTTATCACTCAGTCTTCCTGTGAATAATAATGATTGAGCTCATTGTTTTCTTTTTCAGACCCACACTTTTCTTTGATTCACTCTTCACAGCAGGCAGCTGTTTCTGGCCCTTTTGTGGCTGTCAACACACAAGCCACATCTGACCACTTTATACATTTGATATTGTAACGTAGTTACACTTACTCTTAGTTTGTTTTTATTTTTTGTCACTTCACTAACTCTCCTGTCATTTCAGATCCTGCCCTTCTTCCCTGCCATGCAATCAACTCATTCCCCTCACCTGGTTTTCCCCACCCACCTCCTCAGCTGCAGCTCATCTGCTCATTTGTCCCTCAGTATATATTCTACTCCATTTCCACTTGATCCCTGCCAGATTGTCTTGTGTTGTTCGTTGCCAAGCTATCCAGCATTTTTTCCTGTTCTGCCTTCGTGTTCTGATCTTGTTTTTGCCCCTCTTGGACTTCGGATTCCTGCCTGCCCCTTGTCGGATTTGTTTGCCTGTTTTTTGTTCTCCTGGTTTTTGACTCTGCCTGTTTTGTGGACTAAGTAAACTGATTTCCCTTTCAACTCGCCTGCCTCGTTGTTGTGCTTTTGGGTTCTCTTTTGCCAGCACCAGTGGTCGTAACAGATATTTAAAAAAAGTGTGCAGAGTTTAACTTTTAATCTTGATTGAATTTTATGCCAATGTAAATGAGACGTTCCTAAAGTGATACAAGTTGAAGAAACAGTAGCATAATTGATGAGTTGATAACAGTCATCAGTAAAATGCTAAAAGTCAAAGGGGGAAATATGGACCAAATAAATGTCCTTTAATCGTTTTAATATTGCATTTCTGCCTGCAGACGTATTTGTGGTGTGTTAGTATGTGTCTTCCTGTCTGCCTGTCGGACTGTGCTGTGCTCCAGTAATGACACTGGAGGTTGGCAGGGCGTCGCGTCTCCCAGGCTGTATTCAGGGCCACTGGACAGCTTCCCTGGACTCTGGCTGAAATGAACTGAGCCACTGAATCGGCAAACAGAAAAACAGAGACAGGAGAGAGGAGGGTGTGATGAAGAAGCAGGCCGCTGAGCGGGGAGTGTGATGTTGAGAGGATAGGAGACAGGTACAGCCAGGTGACATCAGGGCCAAAGCTGATGGACACCAAGAGATGTTTAGTTTGTAGTCGAGACAAATTGAAGACAAATTGTGGCTCGGGTGGGGGCAGGACTTTGTGGAATGAGAGAGCATGGGAGGGGGTGAGGAAGGGGAAGAAGTGGGGAAAGTGAAAGAAGGCCAGAGGAGGTTATTTGGCTGACATTCAGGTATGTGGGGGGGCAGGGGTCTGACAGAGGAGCATTGTGATGGAGGTGAAGGGGACACGGAGACGGAGAGGCTGGGAACCGTGGGGACAGTTGCGCCAACGTTTGGCTGATATGACTGAGACATGATGGGGATCTTGCCCAGACTGTCAGTCACAACCGGCTGTTATGTTTTCATTAACCACTAGAGACTGTCGGCAAGGCAGGGCAACAGACAGCCATGGAGGGTGTCTAAAATTAAATGGATGAGGGTTCATCGGTTGGGGGCTGGGTGGGGGGGCATGCCTCATTAAACAGACACTGAGACACAATGCGTGCTCACACAGTGCCAGGTCACACTGCCCCACAAGGGATCCACAGCTAACATCAGCGGGAACAAGCGACTAGATGTTTCTGCTGAGAATAATCAGAGCGAGGGCATCAGACAGCTTTGTCTGTTGGCAGCTCCAGAGCAAATAGCATTAAGAAAGAATGAAATGGAATTGTTGTGACGTGACGTCAGTAAACAACATAATTAGATTATCCAGTACGTTATGTAACATCCAATGCAGCAGTGTCAGATCAGCAATATCTCAGTCAAAACCCTATTGTCAGATAGAGTTCAGGACGATCCTTCAAAACACCATGTAACATTCAATGACCTTTTCATCTGGTATAAGTAGCTTTAAGATTAACATTGTAATTCTATGTATCTACATATAGCAGTGCATACAATGTATCTAAAGCAATCAATATTTTTGATCTCATGACTACTTGTAGGAGTGTTCAGTGTTTTTCAGCACATTGGTTTGGTCATCCAGGCCTTAACGTTCCCCTTTTAGTTCACTAACACAAACACTAGGTAACCGCCAAATCACATCACATAACACTACATTACAATATGATACCTGCACATCTTGTTATCAGTTAGTTTTAGATCTGGTCCTCTTGATTCTTCACTGCAGACGAATTGAAATCTCAGTGACTTCATAGCTTTACAGTCCAAGATGAAAACAGAACTTAAAGATGTCACTGTAACCTTGAGACATAACTTCCCTCTGCTTGATAATCATCTCTTGTGTATTCATTTCTGCTGCTGCTCATTGTAAGCAGGTTCCCATTCAAACAAGAGTTTTACTCCCACTGGCTTAAAACCTAAAATCTATCTATCGATCGGATCGATCTATAATTTCCTCCTGTTCTCATAACATTCTTTGAGAATGAAGTCAATTTGAACCATAGTATTTTAAGAATATTTACATTGAAAATGACATAATACATATTTGCTCAAATAAATATTTGGCTTCTAGCTGATTACTGATTTTGTTCTTCCTATGAGTTTCTTTCCCTCCTGCGCTGCTCTGTCTTTGAGAAACGCCTTCAAAACAAAACCTACAATCTACCGCAGAACCTGCAGGTTTTTTCCACATCAACCCTAATCATGACAGACATAACATACTGCTCATACGGTAGTCATGTAGATGAGGTCACTTCCTCTTAGCCTTTGTTTGTTTAATTCTGTCCCTGACATCCGTCCCACACAGCACAACATCAGACTGATCAATCAACAGGCTGTTTCATACAGCCGTCATTGTCAGCGCCCTCCCAGAGTCAAGGAACACACTGACAACCACTGTTTGCATTGTTTCTCTGCTGTCTCTGCTCTCTCTGGGCCTCCAACAGGCCAAATAGTCCTCTCTTTGTCCTCCCCACCCGTATTGATGGAATCTGAAAGTAAGCAGATTTGCAACGGATATTAACAGTAGGCTTCCAGAACAATGGCACAAGGTTGAGAACAAATGTGCCCTTTATGTCCAGTGGGGGCCTTGTTCCAAGAATGGAGGGGACGGGAGGATAGTGCAATGTATGAGGAGTGGTGTATCTCATACTGCAGATGGAAATGTCTCAGACGCACACACACAGACACACGCAGAAGTCAGGGACCGGTATGAGCCAGACTTTATGGCATTCTGACACAGTGTAAAGAAAGACATCATACATACTAAAGCAGGGCTGGCCAACCCGCGGCTCCCGAGCCGCATGCGGCTCTTACGTTCATATTGGTGTTTCGCTTTGCTTGGGTTCAATACGGTATTTTCGTCAAACACGCATGTGCGTTGGATGAAAATACCTCAAAGTTTCCCAGTAGGAGCAAGATCATCAACAATTTGGGTCAAGTTTGCTCTCAAAATGGCAGGGAAAAAATGCAATGGCAAAACGAAAAGATGAAGACGAACACAGGACGTTGTTAACAGAGTGGGAGAGTTTATATTTTTTTGTTGAATGGCAAGCCATTCTGCCTTATATGTCAGGCGTCATTAGCGCATTCACAATATTTCTGGCTGAGCAAAGGCATGTGTGTGTGTGTGTGTGTGTGTGTGTGTGTGTGTGTGTGTGTGTGTGTGTGTGTGTGTGTGTGTGTGTGTGAGGAAGGGATGGGGTGATGTTCATGTGTTCCCATGTGTATTTTTTATATATTTTTTAACACAGTAAAAAAGTGGCTCTTGGTCTGTGCCTTGTTGGCCACCCCTGGACTAAGACATATCAAATAATGTCCTTTAGCCAAGCAGCTGGGACGTTTGCACTGAATATTTATTGTATCTTCAGCTACAGTCATTGTCCACCACTACCGCCAATAAGAAAGGATACAAGAGGTTTTACTCCTCCCTCTGTGGCTTTCAACCTTCCAACCCTTTGACAGCATTGAGTGTTAATGTGTGAAGCTGCAGGGAGTGTCAACAACTGCTTCTGTAGCCTGCAGGAATGAAACATCTCTGTAGTTGCAGGTGTGTGTGTGTGTGTGTGTGTGTGTGTGTGTGTGTGTGTATGAAAATAAAATGAAATTCAGTTTTATTGGTCATTGTTACAGTACACATATACAGTACACTAAACGAAGTTTGACCTCTGCTTATAACCCATCACACACGTGTGAGCAGTGGGCCGCTCACACACCGCCAGGAGTAGTTAGGGTTAAGGGCCTTACTCCAGGGCCCAGTGTGGTGCAGAGCATGGAATTCAAATCCCAGCCCTCTTGGTTTCAAGACCAGTGCTCTAGCCATCAGGCTACCACTAAATAATGAATCAAATTTTAGAAAAGTGAAAGTCAACATTATTTTTTAACTCATCAAAACATTAGTTCAACAAGAAGTTGCTGTTTTTAGATATTCTCTAACATCTTGTGATCAGAAATGTTTAAAAAAATCTGCATTTGGTGACTCCAAGTGGCCGAATCAAAAAATACACACTACTGCCTAGAAAAATAGATAACATATTGTTCTTATAAATTCTTATAATGTTGAACATAAAAGCAAATAAATAACTCCCTTACTTAGCCACACATTTCCCACAGGATTGCAGTTTGTAGATGTGGACAGAAAACCTTGACTAAAGCAACACATAAAGATGCAATTAGCCAACTTCACTGAATGAACAATGAACCATCTCGATATACAGGATGTTGACAGAACAGAGATCATAAGTTGTGAGATCATAAGTTCCATGTAGTAAATATCATTAGCTAACATTCTGTTGTATATTCAAAGTAGCTTCTTTTGTCTGAGGGGACAATGTGTTGACAGATGACAGATGATACACTCTTTTTTTTTTTTTTTTAGCACGTCTGTGGGTAGGAATCCTGCAGGTGTTGACAAGGGACCTGCACTGGTGTTGATGGTTTCAGCAGCTCAATTTCCTTTTTTAATTTCAAAGCTCAAGAACAGATACAGACAAATGTAACAAACAGATCTGGCAACATTAAGCTCATTAATGTGACCACATACAGAAACAGATTTTTTTTTTGGTAAATGGATGAAGTATAAATCCTTCTGAAATCAGATTAAGATGTAACACTGTTTCACTGTGTATCCCATGAAACAGATGTGTCAGCCAGGCACTTCCTTGTGCTATTGTTATTGTGCAGGACTTGATATCAAATACTACAAATATAAAAATATTAATTAATTATTAATTAATTACTTTACATTGCTTCAGCCAGTTAAACCTCTAAAATAGCAATAATTTCAACATAACCCAAAAAGTGGTCCTTCTAATTTAAGATGCCACAGAGGCTGACAATTTAGCAAGCTAGTACTTGATATTATCCCAAAATGAGTCAGTGAGAACAGCGAGTCAGAAGTTACAGGGGGCAGATAGATCGTGATATAATTACCCCCATTTTACATTTCCTGAAAGACGAATATCTCCTTATGTCTGTTTCTCTCAGACATCATTTGAATATTTCTTTTCCTGCCTTTGTACGTCTTAGAATAATGTGACATTTATCTAATAATGCATTTTTTGAGAGATAGTTATAGTGATTGATCATTGTCAGAATATGTCCCAACCCTAACGTTAGTTCTCAAACCAAATCTCTTTAGGAACAATTAATATCTACGCACTGCAATTTTGGGTAAATGTATATTTAATGATCAATGGGGACAAAGTAGAAAGTTACTACATTAAGATAATACTGAACCACCATGCTACAAAGCTTCAGTCATTAATTTAAAAAATTAAATCATTCCTATTCTTAGTATTTGTTGTTCAGATGGTAGACTACAAATACTCTGGCCACAAAGAAAAGAAAAGAAAAGAAAAGAAAAGAAAAGAAAAGAAAAGAAAAGAAAAGAAAAGAAAAGAAAAGAAAAGAGACCTGTTTACAGAGGAGCTGGGTCGATATCAGTTGGACAGTCTGTGTAGCTGCTAATGGTAAGTTTGACAACCGACCTGTTAATCACAACAGTGTTGGGAATGAGAACAACAACAACAACACTCAAGAAAAACTTTGTCACAGCAAGAAAAATATGCGTTTTTAAATGATTTCTCCTCGGGGCTGTCAGTTAGGTAGTTATTCATAGCCACCGAGCCTTGTTGCTAGGAGAGCTGCAACTTCAATCTCCTCTATTGGCCAGAAAGACCAGGCTGTTTATCCAATAACAACCTGGCAGCAGTCGAACATTGATAGGCATCGAAACACAATCACTGTGAAGCCTCTGACTACACTTTAAGTGGAATGAGGAGTAGCTGTTGGAAAGGTCAACAATAAAATTGTAGGTGCATGTCAGTGCAGGTGAAGAGGATGTATGGCAGTGACAGTGTTCTCTGGAAAAGAATTCCAAAATAACTGAATAGAGAAAGTGGTGTGTTGTGATAATGAGTGGCCAAGTCAATCCCCACAGTAGCTGATAACAGTTTTTCTTCATTGTCCCTTAGAATAATCTAATCTAATCTAATCTAATCTAATCTAATCTAATCTAATCTAATCTAATCTAATCTAATCTAATCTAATCTAATCTCATCTCATCTAATAGAGCCGTGACATTCTGATTATTGAACTTCTAAGAGCCCACTGAAATTAAATGAAAAATCATTTTTTACGTTTTATTCCTGTGTTGTTTATGTTGTATGAAAAGACATATTTTCTTTCTTTATTTTTGTGGTTTTCCTGAAAAACAGTTTTGGCTGTTGGATGCTCAGGAATAGCTGTAACTGTTGCCAGCAGACAGGTGTGCTATAAATTGTGTTGTCTGAACATGTGGCTCTTCATCACCCAAGACGATCTGACACACCAACTCCCAAAACACACAGTCACAGCGGTGGAGATTGGATAGTTTAACATTCATATCAAATTAACGGTTAATGGTCATCATGAGCAACGATGCCACCAAACCAATGTTAACAAGTGAATGTAGCCATTCCTGGGTGAAAGTGTCCACCTGTGTGGACATAGCATGACACGTCTGCTGTTCAACACCTCAGTGCATCTGGATCATGCAGTTACTCTCTGAACATCTGACGCAATCCCCACATTCAGGGACAGAAGCTTGTCCCTGTGCTGAGTTTCATGTGCATCCAAACTGGTACTAATGTAGTGTGATGTGCATGAAAACACTAATCATTCACTGAAGGAGCTGTCAGCTGGGTTTGGACGTGCAGCACATGCTGGCAAACATGTTATTACAGGTCACATGGTGGCGTCGGTGTCACAGAGAGCCAACAGAAACATATTGTGACACATGTCAGAGGGCCGTGTTAACAGAGCGACTATAGAAAGCAGCAGCAGGTCGTGCATATGTACTGTGGCCTTGTTAGAATAAACTGAACAGACGAGGAACCGTCATTAAATCACTACCAGCAAAACAGTTCACACCTTACTGGTGTGTACTGTAATGTACTGTAACTGTACACAGCAGCTTTTATGACAGATTCAGTAACACCACATATGTATACAGTGTTTACAATGTAGATAAACCATCAATTGCAGTGTCATTACTCTGAATGCATATGTATAAATACGTATATGATACTACACACAAATCACTTGTAGATGCATGCTCAGTGGAACAAAAAATGATTTAGAGGCATGGACTATTTTTCTTAAGTACTGTGTATGTGCAGTGTGCAGAGTACTGGTAGACAGCCCTCATATGTGATCATGGCATTATTGTGCATTATGTTAAGTGATGGGTGCTGCACCTACAAATAATGTAAAATCTGAGAAGGAGCCTGCAAGTCAAAGGTTTGCAACCAGGGTATAATGGTAATGATTACTTACCTTTAGCAGTTAGCAATCACATTGCATAAGCAACAGAGTGAGAAGAGATTGTGTGTTGCCCTCTGCAACGGGCTTAAATAATGTCAATGTAATATATGATATTTGTCTTCCTTGGGGCATGATCTGAAAATAAAGATAAAGAGATGTTGAAAATTAATTAAACTGTCTGTGCTTTGACTTTCTTCCTGTTCGTCTCCGGGGCTGTATCCAGGCGGCAGTACCCGTCAAACTCTACAAACTTTTAAGTCTTCTAAGTCTTTCTAAAGGGCAAGGAGGCAAACTGTGGGATCCCCAAGGGGACGGAGGCAGGAAGACATAATGATTTCTGTTCGGCTCTCTGCCTCGTGCTGCAGTCTGTGTGTTTGACAGGGTCAGAGCGACAGTTCCTCCAGCAGACAGGAAGAGTCTGAGTTCAGCCCAGAGCATCACCCCAGCTGTGATACTGTCAGACATGTACGATGGCGATATTTAACAATACAAATGGCCTCCACTGCACTAAAATGATAGTAACTAAAAGAGAAAATAGTAGATAGAATAGAATAATAATAAGACGTAGGTAGAATTTACTTCTATTTAGTGTAACAATCATTTATTATTATTATTGTTGTTGTTGTTGTTGTTGTTGTTGTTGTTAGTTTCTCACACAAGCACAAGATTGTTCTAGTGTAAATAAGTTGCCTTGTTAAATAAAGACACACTACAGGGGATCCTCGTGTTACGACGGTCTCGAGATACGACGGGGGGGCGGGGGGGTGCAGCGGCAGCCGGTAAGGAGATGCACATGGACACAGATGCATTCGGGATCATGGCAATACTGTAGGTTTATTCACAACACAGGGTCTACACGGTTGATATCAGAAATCTAAAGGAAATGCTCATTACACTCGCGATATCAACCCCTACAGTGACAAAAGGCAATTCACCACAGTAAACTTTTATTTTAGGGTGGTGTTATAGCGACATCTAGTGGCACAACTTAGTATCTACCTTACATATGAATGTATGTTCCGACTAACGTCGAAATTTGGTTAGGACACATTCTCAAGAACGGATCTCCGTCGTAACGCGAGGACCCCCTGTATAGTGTATAAAGAAAGCAACACATCTCTGCAACCTCATTACTTAAAACTCACTTTAATTTTATGGCTAGTAATTGAACCTGATTTCATTATGTGCATTATCGTAGATGTTTTTATTCTGTTTCTTTAATCTGTTTTTGTCTCGATCATTAGATTCTTATCAGGATCTCACCATCACTTCAGCACAGCTGTTTAATATTGCCGAGCCTGCAGTCTTTCATCTAAACGTTTCAGTAGATGCAGCGTTTGTGCGTTTGTGTCAATGTGACCTGGAAGACTTCCCAAATGGTGATGTGATTCCAGTTTCAGATTACAGCAAATTACTGAACCCACTGAGTCCTGAGAATTGGTTGAATAAAAGATTTATTGAACTAATTAAAGCCTTTTGATAGCTTTAATTAAACGTGCGTACATTTCGCAAGCTCAGTTTTACAGCTAGATATTAGTCGGGAAGATTTCCGCTGAGGATCCATTTAACTGAGGCGGCGAGATGACAGTGTCAGCAGAGCCGAAGCTAATGACAAAAAGAAGCAGCATCATTTAAAAGCAGATCCTGTCTGCAGAGTGATATTAGTCTGTGCCCCGGAGAAAATGTCTGCCCAGTGGTCTCAGTGAAAGCCAGGTTGTCAGACAGCTTTCTACAGCAGACACAGGGATACGCACTGACTGGTCAGGTGTGTGAGGGTAAGAATTCCCTCTTGAATTGATTTTATTATCATCCACATTATTATCATTGATAAAATTATTTATTTTCTCTTTTCACCTGAAAGACTGTACCATCATGTGGGTGTGTGTACCCTCATAACAGTGGTTAACACTCGAACCTCACAACAAAAAGGTTCCCGGTTTGAATCCCAGTTCGACCCGAAGTCATTTTTTGTGGAGTTTGTATGTTTTTCCTGGGTCTGCGTAGGCTTTTTTTTTCTGTGTAGGACTCTCAGCTCTACTGTGTTGTTCTTTTCTTTTCACGCCCTTCAATCTATTCTTCAACAGGCACTGTGTACATCCAGTCTATTGACCTTTGACCCTGGCCAATTAGAAAATGTCAAAAAGCTCTTGGTCACCTCTTGACCTGGGGAAATTACAACAAGAGGCTCAGTGTGTGTGTGTGTGTGTGTGTGTGTGTGTGTGTGTGTGTGTGTGTGTGTGTGTCTTTGTAGCTCTGTTCTGTCTGAAGCATCAAATCCAGTCTTCATGCCGTCTTCCTTCATCAAACCAAGGCTGTCACAGTGTTGCTATGACTCCAAACAAGACAATATAAAACAGACCATGAAATGTTCAGATATGTATGTTTTATATGCAGGCGTTAAAATGAAAATGCTTTGAATGTCAATATCTGAGATAATTAGATCAGTCACACATATTCACAGCAATGTGGCGTTCATGATCCAGGAGGTTTGTGTCTCCTGTCATCACCTGACTTCATTTCAGAGGACGTCAGCCGCCAGAGTTCAGCTCCTGTGGTTTACTTTACTGTGCCTGGAGCTCGTCCACGTCACAAAGGGAATTACGTTGAGCCACACATGCCTTTGTTATGTCCTAAACTAAACTAAACTAAACTAAACACACACAGCTGTACAGGAGTGGTTGTTGTTTGAACTCCCACAGACTCACACAATCTGACTGTTGTATAACATCACACTGGGCTGAACAGATGCTTCCGTTTCCCTTTATGAAATTCACATTAGAACTCCTGAAGCAGGTGTGTGACATGTTCTCATCTGCTCCTCATGTGGACGACCTGCTTTTTCCCACTTTCTTCCCCATGTTCATCTTCATTCATTCTCAAAAGTGGAGTCTGTTCTTTTTAAAGAACAGATGTTATATTTTCTTTTTTTAACAAGTGATTCATTCTTGTAGTGAGGAGAAACTGGATCTCAGTGGGCTGACGCTTTTTTCCCTTCAAACACCCCCCCCA
>JAFBJQ010003216.1:149535-214071 GCA_016785345.1 Trinectes maculatus
TAGCTGGTTTACTCAAACAGTTTTTCTGGCCAAATGCTAGAATCGCTTATTTCTGAAAATGGAAGATGGATTATTGTTGTTTTCAGGCTGGACAGGTTCAGTCTTGCTGTGTGGCATGATTTATGGACTAAATGGATCTTGTGAGACACACTGTGTTTTTTAATTCTTTGGCACGGAGACTCTTAACATTCACAGTAAAATACAAAGAAGACTCTCTAATAGCATGAGGTGGTTTTCCGTGGCTCTGGTGTTTCCATGGCTCCACGTTAAAAGCCACATCTTTCCAAATGAAAAGCTGTTCATTATCTGATTCCTGGTAATACAACACCGGCACAGAGCTGGACACTCAGCCATTGACTTGTATTGGATACTATCACCAATGTGCTTTGCCTAAAATATCCTGTCCTCATGCACTTATGACCACAACATAGTAAGATGGAAGATAAATCATTTTCATTCATCTTAAAAAGATGGATTAATCACATCACCTATTCACCTTAATGTCAAGTTGGAGTTAGATGCTTTCAGACCTTTAGAAAGCCTCTGATTCCAATCAACACAGTTTTGAAT
The DNA here is from genome assembly GCA_016785345.1 of Trinectes maculatus. Lineage (NCBI taxonomy): Eukaryota > Metazoa > Chordata > Actinopteri > Pleuronectiformes > Achiridae > Trinectes > Trinectes maculatus. The sequence goes on from JAFBJQ010003216.1 coordinate 150,106, forward strand.
TATGGGCTCAGATTATATTTGGATTTCATAGGTGACTAATGATCTATCCCATAAGAGCTCCTCAGTTAACTGGTGATAAAGATGGAGCAGGAGGAAAAATCTCTAACACATTTACTTTACAAATGAGAAATCCACACACTGTGTAACTGCACTGTGACAAGTACACACACACACATACACATACACAAGTCCATTTTCAGCAAGTTTATTTCAGAATAAGTGGTTTTTAAAACACCTACACTGTTTCTCCAAACATCTCAGTTTCCTTGCAACCTTGGAGATAAGCAAGCGAGACATTATTAACATCATCCAACATGGCCAAGTCCCACTGTCCCACTGTGCCGACCAACGACAGTTTGAAGCAAATTATTTGACAAAAGTGGACATTAAGACAAGTAGGAAGCAAACCATCACAGAATAACACATGATCATACTTTGTACATGAGTAAAACCTGACTAAAACAGACTAAGTGGCAGCAGCCACTCAGGAGGGAGCAGTGATCTGACAAAGTTCAATTCTTCCTCTTCTCCAGCCTCCTTAGCCTGATGCACGTGTGCGTGTGTGCATGTGTGTGTGTGTGTGGGACTGTGTATGCATGCATGTGTGCCTGTGTTCTATCACACAAACAATATGTTACATAAAATAACAAACCAGTTCTAATAAGGCATTATGTGGCAAAACACAGAATCAGAAACTCCACAGAGGAAAAAATAAAAAAATAAAAAAACAGCATCACTGCCAGAGAAATCTGTTGTTAAGGCCAAGAACCAAACCGGAGAGAAGAAACAGAGCAAATAGGAGACGAAGAGGGCTGAGAGCTCACCCTGAACACAGCCTTAATGAGGAGGGCAAGAAGGAGATGATGGATACAAATATGGGGCAGGAATTTTCTGGGCTTTACCTGACAAAGAAAAGGTTTGATGCTCTGGGTCTATAATGTTATATAATGTAACAGCCAGTCTACAGAGTCATAACATAAAGCCTGCGTCGCCCACAGTAAACAAGGCTGCTTCACAAATTCACTGTAACAAGGGCAGAGCCAGAGCGTGTGCAGTAACTTCACAGGTGGTGGTGGTGGTGGTGGTGGTAGCATAATGAGCTGGGACAGTACCTACAGATACAGTATAAAATACATTCATGACAACATCTCAACAAACAAGACAAAAACAAGGTCATGAGAGCAGAACACCATCGGTTCAAGAGGTCACACAGATCAGTTAATGGACTATAGTGCAGAGTCAAGTGACGGGGTGGGATCACAACAGAGGTGATGATTCTCCACAGTGGCTTCTGTGTTGTACCTTTACGGATGTATCTGTAATCTCTGTCCAATCAGCTGCTCTCACTGTGCTGTATCACGAACTTTTGAAAACAACTACTTATCAGAATGACGACAATGACCTGTGCCCGCCTGTCATTCCACCCCCAGCTGATCCCGTGCCCCTTCAGAGGTGTCTGTACCTATTCAGCAGTAGATGGACAGTGCTGCCTAAGCCATGGTAGTGGCGGTGGCAGTGGCGGTGGCGGTGGTGGTGGTGCTGCATTGGTGTCTGCTCCGACACACTTCCCTGAGAGCCCCAAACACACTTCCTCTACTACTACAGCTATGGCAAAATGCTGGGGACAATAATCTGTGGTCCTGAATGATTTAAAAAAAAAACAAAAACAAACATTTTATACATTTTACAGAATGATATGGTACAGCATTACGAAGAGAGGACATCTTAAAAGCCCATATTTACACATAGTTATGATCTTGGCAAAGCAGGAAGGGATCGCTTCCCCCTGAAAGCCAGAAATATTCTCACATCGTGGGACATGCGTTGCGTCGTACAGACATAGAACAGTGTGCTGGTGGTGGGAAACAGAGTGGAAACAGAAGTGTGTATCTATGAAGACGCGGCATGGTGCCGATGGTCGATCCGATCACTGATCGGTTTGGTTGATTTTCAATATGTTCAAAAAAGAATCAAGGCTCTTTAACAGCTGATCAAAGACAACATTTAGATTCAGTAAATGAGGAAATGTGATGTGACACAGTTAACCCATCCATCTCCAACGCATCCATCTCTCACACCGGGCACCAGTGTTACATACACTGCTATAGTACACACTGTGTTATCATCCAATTACAGTATGTAACACTTACTGCTCTGATATTGTCTATTTGTACACCGTGTATACAGCATATACCACGTCTTTAAATTGACTTTTTGTTTTGTGATTTTGTGTAACCTTTTTTTTTTTTTGCATTCTATAATCCAGTCTCTGGATGCTTATTTTGGCTTTAAGCAGTGAACCACTCCTATGGACAATGAGTTTGCATTACAGATAGGGTCTTTCTTTCCCTGGCACACCCCACAAACTCAGATCCTTCACAGTTTGTTTCACAGTCCACTTCTTTCTCCCAGTCCTTTTTTGACCCCATACATACATACATACATATATATATATATATTTACTATTATAAAAAATAAGTTATTGCGCATCCAAAAAAAAGTGCATTGTATATTTGAAAAATATCTCTTTCTCTTGTTACACTTTTCCATATTTCTTCATGTTTCCTGTTAATTTGGGGGGGCTGTTGGTAGGTAAAGAAGGGTGGGAGTAGAAGAAGAGAGGGGAAGAAGGGAAGCGAGATAAACAGGTAAAGGAGGGATGTCTTGCTACGCGATAACCATGGGAACATCGTCTGAAAAGCCACTGATCATGGGAGCATCTTCATCATCATCACCTAGAGAGAACAGAGGAATGTTTACAGAAATGTCTGTAGGAGTTAAGGGCGCACTATTTACGAAATTACATTAAAAAAAATTTAAATAAAAAAACACGCCATCAAAATGCAATGTAAAGGAAACATGGCTTCTCTGTTTTCAGAAGTGATTAACCATTTCAACTAGTAAACTGTGAGAAAGGAAAATGTTCTCACCCAGTTCATCCCCAGAGGAGAAGATGGCAGAGCCCAGGCGAGAGTTGTAGTGGGAGTTGGCGAAGGCTGTGAAGTTGTTCTGCAGGCGGCGGTGTCGGAGGTAGAGCGCCACCAGGCTGCCACACACCCCGAGCAGGAGCAGGAAGAGGACTGGGACCACCACTGCTGCCATGTCCCCTGAGTGGCCCTCACTGCGAGAGGGCTCACTGCCCCCTGGACAGGTGGAGAAGAATGAATGGAAACATCATCAATCAAACATTTATTTTAAATCCACATGACATTTTCAACAGGTCCCAGACTTCAGGTGGCTAAATGGTCCAGTACCTGCTGTCAGCTGGTTGTAGAAGAGCAGAGCAGGGTCCCCACACAGCTGATTGCTGAGCAGGCAGCGGGCCTGCACAGAGAATGTGTAGTTGTGTCCCAGCTGCAGGCTGCTGATGCGGAAGTACGTCTCTGTGGTGTTGCCTAGGCAGGAGGTCTGGTTGGTCACACTGTCATGCACATGCACTTCATACCCCTGTGAAGAGCAATTTGCCAACAGAGGATGTAATCAGAGCACAAATACACAGCACATCAGAGCAGCACAGAGAGTTACTTCTTTATTATCACACTGTGTTTAAATACTGACTGCATACCTACTGATTATATCTCCACACTAACCATGATTCATTTGTTCAGTTTCCTATTCTGACACAATTATACAATTTTAGAGCCAATAGCACAATAAGTCATAAGTCATCATTTTCAAAAATAGTCATGAAAGAAAATGTAAAATGTGTTATTAATTATTATTAAATTAATTATTATTTTATATGAATAAGTTACAATAACAAATCAAAACTACTCTCATAGAGCTTAACAGTCCGTACTTGTTGTATCTTCCTCTGCTAGTGAGGATAAACTGCTAAACAATCTGACGGAATCATTTTCGGAATCAGTGAGGGATCCCTCTCTCAGACACCACAGGAGTGCAACAGGTGTCACATGTACAAATCACATCAACAACGCATCAGTATAAGAGAGGTGTTGTGGTGGTGGTGTCTCACCCTGCTCTCATTGAAGTCCTTCTCTCTGACGGCCAGACTCTTCCAGAAGAGGAACACGTGGTCTTTCTCTGTCAGAATCTTCAGGGCCTCGGGAGCTGGAAGAGGAACTGCAGGACGGGGCGGTATACTTTTATCAGCAACACTGGATTTACACTGATACTTTGCCTATGCAAAGTTTACAAAGTTTACAAATATGTACTGTATGGTGATGCACATGGTGAGCATGCAGCCCAGTTACAATACAACACATTTTTGATTAAACGATTCCATTCATTATTAGCTATTGATTGTTATAGTCAAATTAGGGATTGCAGATTATATTTCAGATTGATGGATAAAAGCTATAAATTAAAAATTCAGATCATCTGAAATAAATCTCATTAGTATGGATCTGGAATCTGGGCGTGTGGAACCTGTGCTTAGCGTGAAGCTGGCCTCCTTGCTCATGTTGCGCAGGCGGACAGAGACGCTGTATCGTCCTCCAGGCTCCAGGCCTTTCAGCAGATACTCCACTGTGTTGTTCTGTGTCATCAGCTTGTAATCCCGCTCTGATTTACGGATCACGTCCCGCACATGGATTGCATACGTCTGCAGACATAGGAGCACACAAACAAAAACATGTACCAATCAAACAGTGGATAGCTCTTTATCACTATATGTGATATCAGTATGTCACTGTAGCAGATAATAATACCTGATAGAGATATGGTTGACGTGCACTGAACCAGATTTTAAAATCAAATGATTTTAACATGTAACAATGCCAGAACCAACACAATCAGATATTTTCCAATAAACAGGTTCGTTAGCCTGCTGCCATCTGTGCAGCTGTGAACATCAGCATCTCTATATCTGAACTGTTATTTTCTGGAACAACATCAGGTTTCATGAAACTGCAGTAAAGTAAAGTGAGACGGTGTTGTACCAGGGGTGTGTTCGGGGTGTCATAAGGCGGCTGCCATTTTAGCGTGGCCTGCGTTTTGTCCACTCGCACGCGGTGGAGGTTCCTGGGCGGCAGCCTCTCGTTGGGAATCATTTTCACCACAGCGTAATCAGAGGGAGGACCCAGGAAGGGAGAGACGGCACGCACCTGACCACCGACAGACACAAAATAAAATGGTGCAATAGCATGACAAAAGAAAAGCTGACACAGCGAAATTATGTTCTTGATCATCTTCCGCTCTGAATGTGAGGTTATTCATATATCACCATGCACACCTGTGTATTCTATGAGTCAATACTACAATGACATTTCCGCTTGACACCCTTCTCATTTATCCCATAAACAACAATAATATATATTTCTCAATAACATTAAGTCTATCTACAAAGCAGGACCAGCTGTATCTGATCACAGTAAAATATGGAGCATGTGCTCTGATGTGATTTTATTTTAAACACTGGCTTTTATTTAAATCGAAAGAAGTGCATGGATTGCAATTCCAGCCACGATCGACTGTTCACTGCTCCTTTCAGAGCACACAGGCCGTGGTGGAGCTGAGGAGCACGGTTCCCATTAGCACCTGCATTTGTCAAACTTGACACAGAATAATTTACCACTTCTGCTCTGACTTTTTCTTTATCAGTTGGAAAGCCTGTGTATACTTTAGCCCACGGTGTCGTTATAGAGACATCTCTGTTCAGATTCCCTGACTGACTGATCAAAGTCTGGCTTCACGGCAGTGAAAACAGCTTGATATGACTGAAAGATGAGAGAGGTTTGATTTGAGACTTTCGGGAGTTGAGACATCTGCTCAGGCAGCTTGTGATCTGAGATTTCACAGCACAAAACTAAGAGAACAAACTTTAGAAGAACACAAAAGCGGTGGTGATTTTTCTGGTTTCGGCAGATAAACATTATAATTACAGACAGGAAGATGGTAGGACTCACCAGGAAGAGGTACTGTTCATCACTGTCTACTGTGACTGTGAGGCTGAGCGAAGCAGTGTGGACCACCCGAGGACTCCGGTACAGATCCAGGAAGGAGGTGGCATAGAATACACCATACATCTGCAACACACACACACACACACCACAAACATTGATATACTGCAGTGGTCTCAAAGAGAGATGATGACTTAATTTTTTTTCTTATACAAAAAACCTGCAGAAATACGTTAAAATTTAATGGCTGATGTATGAGTTTTTAACTTTTTTTTAAATTTAGAATCTGTTTAAATTTTCTTGATTATGTATTTTTATTCTACAATTTTGTTTATTTTTATTCATTATTGCTAAGTTGAAATGTGTCTCACGTGACCTTAAAAATACCCTGGATCCATGTTGTTATCCTGCCTGACATGCTGGTACGCACTCACAGTGCAGTGCTGACACACTGTAGGTGTGCACGGTATGTTTGAGGAAGTGAGAGTTAAATGTCAAACTATAATGTCGAGGATAAGTTTCGGTCTGTAATGAATTCTGTCAGCAGAGAATAAATTACAGCAGCACAGAATGAGCGCGTGTGCATGTCTGGTGGGGGTTGTACCTGTGAAGGGGGTCCACTGATGGTCCAGCTGCACTCCACAGCTGTCTGGTTGAGAGCCCTGGCTTTGAGGAGGGGTCTGTCCGGCTGGGTGCCGGCGGTCTGATGACGGGACAGGGCGGTGGGACTGTCTCCGATGCTTGTGTGAGCCCACACAGCCACCTCATACACTGTTCCAGCAGTTAGGTTTGTAGCTGGGAACAGAGAGCACACACCATAAGACTGGGGTTAAATGATGAGCCGTGTCTGGTTTTAGAGGAATAAAATGACAGTGTATATCAATGCACCACAGTACCTTTCAGAATGCCCTCCCTCACTGTGTAGTTCTTGCTCTCCTTCACATGTTTGTCAAATTGCCACGACAGAAACACAATGTACTGTTTCACCTTATAGAATGAAAGGATAGTGGTCAGTCACGTTCAGACACACAGACAGACAGACACAGCAGTGTCTTCTCAGGCATCGACATGAACGGTGGAGTGAGGAGAGACTCTTACATCGTACTGGGAGTTTAAGCTGAATGAAAGGCTCATGGAGTCGGTGGTGAGGCTGTCGGCGATCACTGAGGGAGGAGGCAGAGCTGCAGCAGACAACAGCAGGACGGAGGGGAATTAAACGCAGCACGCACTAACAAGTGCATCACATTAAATGGTCCTGTATTCACAAAGCTAATAGAGTTCCTCCTACAGAGACCAAATTCTGAGAAATGTTTCAACTCTTACATTAGCATCAGAATTATAACGTTTTCCAAGAATTTGTGTCATGCAGTCAACTCTCTAACACAAATCCCAGCATTCGCCAAAAACCGGAATATCACCCTGAAGCCAGATCACCCCAGCTGCCTGTCTCTTTGACTGGGACACTGAGCGGAACACTAATGAATTAATTTTGTTTCTCACGGCCATTAATTGAATTCATTTAATAAGGTTGAGAAAGTACTGTTCTGTGGTTATTTATTCAGATTACAGCTGGAGATGAGTGAAAGCCTGTGGTTGGTGGTTTGCCAATGGAATCTGCCTGTGGGTTTTCCAGTTGTGTGGTGAAGCTATTTCTGATGACTCAGGCAAAATTATTAACAAACAAATATGCCTAACTACTACGGTGCACAGAAAAAATGTGAGATCCCAACAATCCCATTAGTGAACAGTCTTATTGTTACAGCTGACACCACCACAACACACTGGCACAAAAAACTACTACACACCAGTAGGGGGCAGTGTTGGACAGATTTTCAGCTTGTGTTTGATCATGTCACACTGTGGGGACGCCCATGTTACCTTTCTTAGGAGTGATGGATTTAATCTCTGTCCAGTTCCCCATGCCTCGACTGGTCACTGCTGCCACCTGAGAATCATCAACATATAGACCAGACATTATACTATCACCACTGTCATGACATCACCACTTTCACTGTCCTGTCAACATGGAGTGGTAAGATGCACTGTGTGTGCATGTGTGTGTGTGTGTGTACTTACCCTGAACCTGTACAGAGTGTCTGGCTGCAGCTCCTTCACCTCAGTGCTAGTTGTCACACATCTTTGTGATGTCCAGTCAAGACCACCACGCTCGCTGTATTCAACCTGACATGGAGGACACACATTAGACAATGAAACTGACACAAAATGGACGCGTGCAGCAGGTTTCTGTAGAGACAAAGGACTTGCAATGTATTCTCTGATGAGACCGTGTCCTTTGTCGGGGGGGCTCCAAGCGACCTCCACTGTCCCGTCCTCAATGTTATCACAAGACAGCTGCAGGTTGCGAGGAGGGTCTGGCACTGAGGCACACACACACACACACACACACACACACACACAGGTAGAAATACACACAGCAGTATAAATTATGTACAGTATATATTGGAAGACACACAAAGGTTTGATTGTTTGATGTCCTTGCACAAAGTAGTTCACAACGTTTCTATTCAACTACTTCTTATGATACTGACATGTGAGTGGTTTCTGCGGTTTCCTCTCACAGTTTGTTCTCAGAGCAACAAAACAACAGTCATCAGGAGACATTTGATTTCCCCTCACATGTAACCTGATTGGTCCTGTAACAGCACAGCGTCACAGGGAAGCTAAAGCGAAGATTATTTGTCTGTGGTTTTTACACGATTCCGGTAAATCTGGTATCTACAGTCTGCGACAAAGCAGCCATCTCCTCCACCTGCACACAGTGACTCAGCAGCAGAGGACAGAGGACAGGTATGACTGTCTCTGACTCATGTCTTTGTCAGTGTTAAGCATTCTACTGACACATCAGGTCCCTTCCACTCACACTTTTCACTTAATAGGGAGTTTGCTGTTGTTGATGCTGATGTCCATTGCTGCTCCATAAACAACATTTACTTGTTTATAACCTGCGTCAGACACGTAGGTCATTTGGTACTCACGTCCCTCTGGTGTCCTCACAACGATCATCTCGTTGGTCTTGTGCAGCTTGCTGAGACACTGAGTGAGCACCTTCACGTGATAGGTGGTGTCTGGCTTCAGCACGGTCAGCTTGTAGCTGGTCTTGTTGCTGTGAGTGTCCATGATGGTCCACTGCTGCACGCCCACCACTCTGGAGACACAAACGTGAGAGGACATGAATATACATAATAATATATAATACTAGTTTGTCTCAGCTCTCAATACTCCAGACGCATGCAGCTCATTACCTGTAGTAGATGAGGAAGTAGCAGGAGTCCTGGGGGAGGTTCTTAGGACGAGACCAGGTCAGAGTAATGGCACCTAAAACGTCTGGTGTCCACTGAAGGTTTTGGACTTTGTAGGCCAGCGTGTCCACTGGGAGGGAGAGAGGGAGAACGTTTGATAGGTTTGTTCATTTTATGGGATACAAGCCCAACTGCACACTTCCAACCAGTAGGTGGCAACATTGCACTTCTGTTAAACCACAGTGTGTGTTTCGAGCCTAATTTAACAGTTTTTAATGAGATTTCATTTTTTCATCTTCTGTTTTTATGTGAATGTTAGGGCTGTTATTATGCAGCATCTGCAACATCTGGCTCATGCAGAGCCTCAGGCTGATAGCAGCGTGGACCTACAGGTGCAGTTGTCCTCGTCGGTGTGGTCAGAGCAGTCCAGGAAGCCGTCACACCTCTCGCTGTCCAATAAGCAGGCTTCGCCATCAGAACAGCGAAACCCGTTGGCACAAACCAGAGGCCCTCTAGTGGCTAAGCAGCCAGGGTGAGAGGAACATGTGGACAACAGTTAGCTTTTGTTCATGTCTTTATCTGATTTGTAACTCATATGAAGATATGACCATAATTTTGGACACGCACAACTTCAAAAGGTTCCCCACTTTCTCTGGTCACTATGAATTATTTCAAAATAAAGTTATAGTTTTATATTTTATATATACGTGGTAAATAAAATGTGTCGCCTCAGAGTATGTGTTGTGGATTAAGGTGGATGTACAAATGTGAGTGAATCAAACTTATACCGTAATTACGATACAACAAGCACCAGCATGTCTATACAGCACTATGCATATCTGCACCTTAAATCCAAAACATTTTTAGAGCGACACATATTTTTCATTTTCCTTTTTTCACGTCCTCATGTATGTGCTGGTATCAGAGGTGAGACTCACGGCAGTGTGCTTCATCAGAGCCGTCCTCGCAGTGGAGCTGTCCGTCACAGCGCTGCCAGTCAGGGATGCAGCGGGGGGGTCGGCGACACAGGAACTGACCATGGCTGCAGTGACCGGGGGCAGGTGGAGCCAGGGTGGGCACTGGAGCTACTGTCCCTGTTCCATTAACTGCAGTCAGACAAAAAAAAAACAAGCGAGTTTTCATTCAGCTGTCTGTTAGTCTCCTCTAATGGGTTTACGTACTTTTTCCAACATACAATAGACTTCCTTCTGTGTTTATTTCAATATAATGCAAGACTGCAAACATTAATATCACTTTTTTCATATTTACATTCCTGTGGATCTATTTATTCTTTTAAGTTCTCCTTAACAGAATGGAAATTGGGAGGGAGATACTGGAGTTAGCTGTTAGGTCTCCCTCTTCGTCAGCAACAGAGATGTTACCTGTCGGACAGCCAAGCTCATCGCTGCCATCTGGACAGTCAGGGTAGCCGTCACACACCCAGGTATTGATGATACAAGCTCCAGAGCCACAGTGGAAGCGGTTGGGGGCACAGGTGGAAGGGCCAGGGGCCACAGTGTGAGGGGTGACACCACCTGCAGAGGAGCAGAGTCAGTGGTTTTTCAACTGGCAAAAAGTGAGTAAATAACAAAAAAAAAAGCTGTGAAGGATAAATATAACCTAATGGACTGTGTACCTGTACACTGGCCCTCATCAGACCAGTCACCACAATCGTTATCCCCATCACATTTCCACCATGTGGGAATACAGCGTCCGTTTCGACACCCGTACTGGAAATACCTGGAGCAGCCTGGTACCTCAGTGGGAGCAGCTGCAACACAGAGTGTTACATCAGACACTGTGTCTCCTAATGAACTGTAACTGCTCATCAGGAGACACGTTTAGAAGAACACAGTAATGTTATTCATGCAGTACATCCACACAGCAGACTCATCTATAGCGGTGTTCATAACAGACACTTGTGTACTGGGTATGAGCAGCACATTAGTGCGTGTACTCCCTCACCGCAGTTGGCCTCATCAGAGTAGTCCCCACAGTCGTCCATGCCGTCGCACTTCCACTCCAGGCTCACACACACACCGTTGGCACACTGGAAGGTGTAGGCGTCGCACACTTTTCCAAACTCAGATGGTGTGGCTGACAGAAAACAAGCACAGGCGTTTAATTTCATTATCTGTAATAACATGATAACAATTGGGCTCAGATGAATACAGATGTGCCATTACAGTAATGATAAACAATGACATAGCTGACAATAACGGACAGAAGCTAATTTCATTTACGATATCACCCGCCTTCTCCTTCACTTATCATAACTAAGTCACAGGATTAGATGTCTCATTTAGGGCCTCGCAGGTTTATGGGAAATGAATGCAATTAAAAGAGATGTTATCAGATGGTCTGTCACCATGCAAGCAGGAAGAAAACAAGAGTTTGAGTGTGTTGCAGTGTAAAATGGATTATAAGCGATCACACCCTGTCAGCACACATTAATTCAATGTGTCATTGTTCAGGCGCAAATGTTTGTGGCCAGTCAAGTGTAACTGTGTGTTGTGTCAGTGCTGCTCATTTCAAATATCATTTCAGCTGATGCAGGTGCAGTCTGGATTTTTAAGATATCACTGCTTTGTCCCTCATTTTAAGGAAATGAACCATCGATGCATCTTAGGGCGCTTTACATGGACCATGAAGTGCTACGACCAGGTTGTAAAGGAAAAGAGATGAATGTAATCAGTGAAGGGCTACAGTGCAGGCATGTGTGTGTGTGTGTGTGTGTGTGTGTGTTCCCTCACCACATCCAGCGTATGCTGCGTCCTCATCTGATCCATCTTCACAGTGTTTGATCCCATCACACACCAGAGACTGAAACAGACACTGGGCTCTGTTCTTACACACAAACTCCATGTAGCGGGTACAGAGGGGGTCTGTTGGTGAAATATCTTAATATTACTTAGATATAATCATTCACAGCCAAACCGTCTATTACTTCCACCACTACACATTCAAATATTTACCATATAATTACCATATAAACTGCTAAAACTGGAATTTTTTTAATGATCTGATAGAATTGTCAAGTTGATGGGTTAAGGAACGAGCATGTTACACTGCTCTTAGGGCTCTTGGGATCAATAAAGTAAATCTATCTATCTATCTACATGACTGTTAACTTGATTGATTGATTGATTGAGTCACAGGGATTTTTTTTGGTTTTTGGCTGTATACGCAGAGTTATGACTCACAGGAGGGGTATGACCCCCTTACTTTTATAGGTATCTGCAACTGTGCCAAACAAAAGAGATAACTCACCACAGTTCTGCTCATCAGCGCCATCTGGACACTCCTGGATGCCGTTGCAGTGGACAGTGGCTGGCAGGCAGGTGTCATTGGAGCAGAGGAAACCTTTACACCGAGTACCTTCTGGAAACACACAGCCATATTTGAATTATTTACTACTGCTAAGAACAAATTCTGACTAAATGCTACCTATTCCTGTGGCATTTTGGGGTATATGAAAAATAATGAATGTGAAATTGAACCACAAAGCTCACACCCGAAATGATTTAAGTCAGTTGATGACGTGTCCCAGATATCGGAGCAGAATTCTACAAACTTTTCCAAACATTTAAGCACATCTAAGAAGGTCAGTGAAAAACTTCCTGGATTCAACCTGTGGGACAAAAACCCTCACTGGTTTTCTAGGATAATTTGTTTTATTGTTCTGTAGAGAAATAAGCTTATATGACTTCATCAACTTTTACTTTGTTAGCAGATAACTATGGCTTGCATTACAAAGTTACACTGCTTTGTTAAAGGTGATTTCTCAGGACAGTGAGATTTGTTGAGTCAGCAGCAAACATCGAGCAGCGAAAAACACTGCAGTTCCGTTCATCATGACTGCTTCTCTGCGTAAAATGAAAATTACTTGTATGTAAATCTAAAACTATAAATCCATATCTGTAGCTCACTGTCCCTCTGCAATGCCAACAAGGTTATTGTGAATAATATAAAGCATCATAAACCTAATCATAAAAACAAACATCATTTTACTTTTATACTTTTTGTGGTTGTAGTTGGAATAAAGGTCAAGTTGTTTGTCATTTTCAGACATCTTTTTCATATATTTACTAGTTTTTTTGTCCATTTAAATAATCGTTTAATCAAATGGAATTGAAGAAAATAATCGATAGATTAATCGATTACAAAAATAATCGATAGCTGCAGCTCTATTTAAAACCTTACACTGCCATCGACAGGATGACTTATGTTGAATATGCTTATGAATCTGCCTGTGTTGCTGACTCACCACAGTATCGAGGGTCTTCGTCTGAGTCATCCTGACAGTCATCATCACCGTCACACATCCAGCGCTGTGGTATACAGTGACCAGTGTGACACTGGAAACTACTGGCCTCACAGGTATGGTGGCCCACTGGGGACATACACAGAGTGATCACTCATTTAGGTGATAATAAAAATGAGAAGATGATTAATACTGCTTGCTCTTGACTTTAAATAGCACTACTCTGATCATGCACTCATGTGGAGTCTGTGCACCGACAAATATATAGTCGAGTTTTTCATGACTTGTGCTACAACTGGAACACATCATGTTGGTTTTATGGTCAGTAACCTGTGCAGTTGGCCTCATCTGACCAGTCTCGGCAGTCATTGTCTCCATCGCACCTCCAAGCTTCTCGGATACAAACCCCCCGTGCACATGTGAACTCTCCAGGGCCACACTGGTGAGACTCTGAGAAACATGCCAACAACACAAAATACAACTGAGATACTATCCTGTGTGTCAAAGAAAACAAAACACAAGTCAGTAAATTACAGATGATATCTCTATAATGATCTGACAGAATCGTTTATCTTGTATAATGAGCTCTTGGGTCACCTTAGGAATCCCTACAGCACAAAGAGCTTAATGAGGTACCAAACAAACCACTCGACTAACTTTTGGTGTTACAACGATTTTACTTTTCAACCTTATAAATAATTTATTAAAACCCCTTTTTTCTTTACAATAAAAACATTTTTTTTTATTTCTTTCTCAAAACTCAAGATAATATAAAATTGAACAAGAACCAGCTCCACATCTTACCACAGTGCTCTTCATCACTGTTGTCTCCACAGTCATCTTCGTGGTCACATTTGAAGGCCAGTGGGATGCAAGAACCTGAGGCCACACAGCGAAACTGATTGGATGGGTCACATGTTGTCGTGGCTGAAAATGGACAAAATGACAAATACGTCGGCGTTAGCTTTTTATCTACAACAGGAACATTTTCTACACTGTGAGAGTGATGCGTTACTTAATACGTACGACATTCCAGCTCATCGCTCATGTCTCCACAGTCATTGTCGCTGTCACACTTCCAGATGCTGCTGATGCAGCGGCCATTGGAGCAGCGGTACTGGTTGGGCAAACAGCTGTGCTCTGATTGGGAGAAAAGAGACAAGATCAAATAGCATCTGACCGCACATGACCGCACATGACCATCACAATCCTGTGGTGAGTGCTCTTATCTCACCAGTCTTGACGCAGGTGTTGTTTTGAAGCTGGTAGCCGACGGGGCACTGGCACTGCATCTCACCGCTGGGCTTGGTTATGGTTGGCGTGCCGTCTGGGCAGACACATGTGTGTCGGTTGCCAGGCTGAGGCAGACAGAGCAGGCTGCAGGGCTGGTCGGCACAGGCGTTACGGCCTGGTGGATGTATTACAGATGGTTTCATCACTAATACAGCATTGTCTGAATCAGCTGTGAGTCTCTCTGAGCAGTAATCCTGACAGTGGTGATAGCTTTCTGGCTTTTTGGATTCCCCTCTGATTCTTACCTCGATTCTTTCCCTTATAGAAGATCTTGAGGTCCATGACTCCAGTTAGCCTGCCAACAATCAGCTCGTTGCTCTGGGAACCAGCTTTAGGAGCTTTGAAAATTCCCATTCTGGACCAGTCATCCCAGTACAAGTCATTCTAAAAAAAAAAAAGATTATTCAACAGGGAGAAGCTTGTCCAAACTAAAACGTTGTTTACTTCATGAAAAAAAAAATCCCAAATAACCTCTTTTATACAAAACATGGGTATGGCCAGTGTTGGGAAGATTACTTTGGAAATGTAATTGGTTACCCTGTTGAAAATGTAATAGTAGTGTAACTATTTCAATTACTTTTTTAAAGTAATGTAACTAATTACATTTGATTACATTTTAATTACTTTTCTTAATTTTGAATGAATGCTCTCAACCGTTAACCATTTTCATGTTCTAAGACCTGATAGTGTTAACCTTTCAGCAGTACTTCAGACTACATAAAGACAATATCATAAAAGACTCCACAAGACTGAACTTCAGGAACTTTTCTTTACTGTTAGAACAGCTGTATACAGTACACTTACTGTAACATTTTTATCTTTACATATTTGACATACTTTCGACAGTTTCGATGTCGACAGCACCTTCACTGCCGGACAACACTCTTTACATTTAACCAATTATGTTTGGGCCCTTATCTGCTGTCTGTTCGAAGTGGTTTTTAAATTTCCAACTCACGAACATATTCTTCGCCTCCGACATTGTTGCTGAGCAACGACGTTCAGCTAGAAAGTCAGTTGAGTCTAGCGGCCGAATGGCACATGACCAGAGAGAGCCAATCACAAGCATCGGTATCTAACTTGCGGCTTTAGAAGTTGAAAACGATTTGATAAACCTGAGCTTTTGCGGTGATTCTTCAAATGTACGGTAACTATAATTATAATAATGGGAATTTCCAAAAGCAACTGTAATTTAATTACACAGTTTCCCTCAGTAATGTAACGGGTTACAATTACGTAAATTTTGTAATTAAATTGCGTAACGCCGTACCCAACACTGTATATGGCTTATATTCCCTCACCTTGAAAACAGCAATAGCATATGGGTGGGGCAGCCCTTCCATGAGGACACTCCGCTGACCCCCCATGAAGTCGGCCCTCTCAATGCGATCACTGAAGGCCTCGGTCCAATAGAGCCAGCGGTCGTCAGCTGTGATCCCGTTGGGCCAGCGAACACCCTCTGACACAATGCAGGAGACGTTGGTTCCATCCATGTAGCTCCGGTAAACACCTGCTGCTCGGTCTCCCCAGTCGGTCCAGAACATTAGACTGTAGGAGGTGCAGAGTAATATTTTCACTGGAATTAATACAATTCTATTGTTTGTCTAGTGATGAACAAATCATCGAAAGGAATTTTTGATGTCGTTGTAAAGTTATTTGAATATTTGAGTGTACAATGACAAATAATTCCAGTGTGTGACTCATGCCTAACAACTACAAGAGTGACTGGCTGTAACAACTGTGATAACTGTTGACTAGCTGAGCTCTAGTGCAGCGCATGTGAGATCCTGAAAATAGATGATCGTGCATGTGTGTGTGTGTGTGTGTGTGTGTGTGGGTGTGCTTTTAACCTCTCTCCAGGAAGCAGAACCAGGGCGCGAGGATGTTCCAGGATGGATGAATTAAGCAGAGTGTGTCTCAAGTCTCCATCAGGGTTGGAAACCTTCAAACACATCAGTGAAACATCTGTATATATTCATTATATTCATATACATTCATTATGTTCTGCGTTAGCACTCAGATGACGGAACACAATCATCTCATTACAGAGTATTTTTATTAGGCTGATTTAAAGTCAGGAAAAGTCTTGATGGATGTTTATACTGTCCTAAGACCTAAACACACCTCAATTTTCTGTGCTCCAGCGTCAACCCAGTACAGCAGTCTGCTGACAGGGTCAAAGGTCAGGGCTTCAACATTCTGTAGGTCTTTTCTCACTACGACCTCCTGACCTGTACTTCCATTCAGGCAGAGACGCTGTAGAACACAGGGAAACAATTAATAGAACTATGTCAGCTCTCTGGGTCAAAGAACACCCACTCAGAGGAGTTTGTCACTGACCTGTATGGTGTCCAGTGAGATGTCGGCCCAGTAGAGGCAGTTCTTGTCATAGTCGAAGTCCAGAGCCACCGCCTCTCTGAGGCCGGCCAGAGGCAGGGCCTGGTCTGTGCCTGTGGCCAG
This sequence comes from Trinectes maculatus, assembly GCA_016785345.1. Classification (NCBI taxonomy): domain Eukaryota; kingdom Metazoa; phylum Chordata; class Actinopteri; order Pleuronectiformes; family Achiridae; genus Trinectes; species Trinectes maculatus. The sequence goes on from JAFBJQ010003216.1 coordinate 167,244, forward strand.
GTCGTACCGATGGATGGAGTTCCTCACCGCATACAGGATGAACTCGTTACTCTCTGCAAGAACAAAAGAGAACTTACTTACAAATGACTGGTGCTTGTTCTGTACGCCAACACCTTACTGCACATACAACGACAATACAACAAATTCAAATTGTTAAAATGTCTAGACTAACCTCTAAATTGTATTCTTTAACATTGCAAACACACAATAGAGAAAGGTTATGTATTAGCCCTTTATGGGCATCTTATTGATTAGGATTTTGTTGATTGATCATCCAGATACTCCAGAGTCCCAAAAGTTACATCACGCTAAGATGTATTATAATTGTATTGTACTTTAACTGTAAATCCATATGAAGTCATTTGTTCATCTATCTTATGTACGCTGCTGCTCTGAGGACTGTGTTGCACGAGCCAATTCAGGCACACACTTGTCCTCTCACATTTACACCTACAGTGATTTATAGTTTCCAATTTCAGTAGAAATGTTTGAAATCTAATAAAATGCAGCTTTACCTCCAACAGGACAAGGCAGCATCTCTCCATCCAGCCTGGACTCCACATCTCCTCCACCACAGCTGTCCCCTGGTACCTTCCTGTAGCTGCAGCAGGAACAAAAAGCTTTTCCTTCAGTTCTCGCCAAACTAATCTAATAACGGCAATGCATGGTGGTCTTACAATAACAGTAATCCAAGGCCTGTTGCAAGAAATAAACATTGACTAGCATTACAGAAACAGACTGCACTTCCTTGTTTTTGTGTCACAATCAGCAGATTGAAATTTGTGCTTGTGCATTCAAGCATGAATACAAAATCAATGCAAAAAAATCAAATTAATCCTTTACTATCATCTCGGGTTCACCTTGCAGTGGTTGATGACATACTTCAGGGGATATAACATTAAAATACCAAACTAACATTTTAAAAACATAATGGAGGCTGTGGAATTCAGAGGAAGATATGTTCAGCTTACCCTTTGCTGCGTCGGTAGGTGGTACCGACAGGACATGGGACTGGAGGAGCATAGAGGTCACCTGAGAACTCGGGGTCTGGCACACACACCTGCAGAGACAGGTCTTCACTCAGCTTGAAGCCGTAGTCACTGAATGGAGGAAGAGAGGAAGATAGCAGCAGCACATTAACTTCTGCCCTTTAAATACAGGCCACTACAGATGTGACTCTTTAAGAGCTGTACTGGTTTAAAGCTTAGGGAGCAACACAAATATGCACAGTGAGCTTGGTTGTAATGTTTTGGGCTGCAAGCACTGAAATTAAATTAAGAGTCAAATAAAATCAGTTCTATCAACCTCTAACATGACATAAGCACCTGACACAAAAAAGCTATGATATACATTTTTAACTATTACAAGACTTTGCCTATTCTTGAAATACAGATTTGTTTACCAGCAGCTAATAAATAAAAATGAAGAAGTAAAAGTGTAAATTATACACGATACACAACAACTAACATATGTTTTGCATTTCAATTTGAACAAATCTTTGTGAGGTGTAGAATAACTGGTGTGAATTTGTTCCAAATACATTATTCAGGTACCTTCTGGTACCTTTGTAGCTGGAGGCATTGTGTTCCCTTTCAGTTGATTCACTTGGTACAACAGGTATTGTATGTGATGTCACACCACTGTGTGGCTGAGACACCTCTGTTCAGACAATGTGTGCAGATGTCAGCACAGTCTGTGCTCTCACTGCGAACTCTCTCTTTTTGTTGTTTGACAGGACTGGGTGTTAGTCACTAACAACCTCGTAACTGCACTAACTGTTTACGCTTGCTACTTCATGTGTCTCTGACAGTACATTCTGTATTAGGTGGTAAAACTACCCCTCCATCATTATATCCTCTCTGCTGGGTCCAGTACAGAATTGGACATTTTGATCTCTGTGATTGGTTACTGCTGTGCAGTGGGTTAATTTATATGTCCCATACAATAGGTTGTACCAAGTGAACTGACTAAAAAACTAACTATGACTAAGTGACATTAAACATTGATGAAACTCTAAATTTGGGATTTGGGATGAATGTGAGTGTTTTGTGTGTGTGTGGATTCCTAACCATTCGTAGTCCTGGCGTGTACACGAGCAGTTGGAGATGGTGACGGGCCGATCAAAGTCTTCTCCGTTAAAACATGTAGCGTGAGGAGCTCGTCTCTTAAACGTTACCTCTCTGCCCAGGAGACACTCGTTACCGTGCTCGTCGGATGGAGACCAGCGCTTGTAGTCAGCCTCTGAACATGGCACACCTGGGAAAGAAAAAAGTAAAGCTAGAGGTCAAAGTTCACTGCTTGGTGGTGCATTTATCAGTCTTTTATTTCTTCATTCTCTTGCCCTCTAGAGGACATATATCAGCTCCTTCATCTGTTAGCCTTAATTAAGAACTCTGCAGCTCTTGAAAACAAATATATTTATCCATCTCCTTTTGTGGTCCAGGGTGTATAGAAAATAATTTCTTCATCATTTTCTTCTCTGTGCCACTTTTAGGGGCTACAGAACATTTCTTTAAAAATATAAATATATCATGAGCGATCTTAAAGATCTCCATGCTCTACTTTCCTCACTCAACAAAAAGGCTTTACTACTAGATGACTGAGCTGATTGGCTGAAACAGATCACGTGCCTAATGTGACCATGTGTGGCAGAGGTTCTGCTCTGCACATTCAGGTATTCTCAAAGCCAAAGTCAGGATAGAAATGGTTAATATAACAGATGGAGAATGAACCCGCAGACAGGTGTACTTTTTAGGAAGTGAGAATGTTTAACATCAGAGCTCGCGCTTCTCTCTGCACGTCTACAACGTTCTCGCACTCGGACATACCCAGAACATCTGAGGTGTTGACCTGGAGGATGAGCCAGCTGTGTCTCTGGTTTGCATAGGAGCCAAAGATGGTGAAGATGGTGCTCTTCTCGCCGGGCTCTGTCAGCAGCTGGTAAACATACACCTCTCTGTCTGAGAACTGAAAGTCCGTCCAAGTCTCACCTTCATTGGTGCTGAACCTGATGAGAATATGAATATATAATATATGACTCCCCCTCCATCTACACACTGATTTTGAGACTTTTCACCTGCACATGAATATCAGCATCTCAGTGCATTGTTGTCATTGGAATAAAGATGTTTTATTATATAGGTACTTTATTACAACAAGCTTGTTTGTTTTGTCTGCACAACAAGCTGGTTCATATTCTTACAGTCTGCTCCTGCTTCTTTATGGGCATGCCCACTGGGGCTAATGCTACTTTATGTGCTTCCTGCTCAACATTTTGTTGATTTGTTTTGGGATCGCAGATGGAAACCTTCCAGGAATTGCAAACCTCTCTGGGTTGTTGTTTTGTGTTGTTTTGTGTAGCTACTAACACCTGAGTGAAGGAATTTGCTTGTGAGCTCACAAGTGAAGGACATCCTCAATTGGGAAAATACTATAGACCATTTGTACTTACTTGAGATGTGTGGTGGCGCCTCCTTGAGCGATAGCCATCAGGATGCCTCCATGGTCCCCCCATGTGTAGAAATGAGGGCCTGCCAGAGCCTGGATTACAGGTGGTATGGACAGTTACTGTATATATCAGAACACACTGTGTCCAAAAGGTTATATGCTATTCATGTTTGACCCCAAAGATGAAATATTTCATTTAAATATATAACTTAAAAAGCTATAAAAGAGCAAATATCAAGTCATTCTAATTAATCATTATCTAATTAATCATTAATATAATCCAGCTGCAAAATGTGCAGAAGTACACTGTGATATATATCTATACACACACACACACACACACACACACACACACACACACACGGCTCTAATACCAGAGTAAACAGTTTTATTCAGTTCCATTATTGCCACTTTAAAGATGCTAGAGAAAACTGAAACCCAGGTTCTTGTTCATTAAAAGAAGATATCGAGATAATTGTTACGAGGTAACATTTTTTTAACTTCAAGTAATAATAAAATTAATGAATGAATTAATGATCCGATTTATTAGAAGTCTATCATATTTACATTTGCCTAACATAAAAATGAAAGTCAAAATTTCAAAACACTTAAACAGTGTTTAGTGTCAGATTTGTACTGACCTCTCTCCACCGGACTCCAGCACTGCTGGACACATACACATTAGGTTTGCTGGCCAAGTTCCTGCCCACTGATCCTGCAATCAGACAACAAACAGCCTGTTTACACACAGACTTTAAATGAACTCCCCCCTGAATGCTACAGATTTGCTGTGAGCTCTCTTCTTGCTTTCACTGATGGAAAACTTGTAACCAAAGAACCCAAATCATTGCATTCTGCGTCTTTTCATGCATGTGACCATTGCAGGGACTGGCAAATACTTTCCACTGAAATAAAAAAAAAGAAACTAAAAGATATATCTGTGGGTTTTATTTCATTTTTTTTTCATTAAGAAAACTATTCAAGGTCTCCAGGCATGCTCTGTGATGCTGTAATTAGTACAAGCATTAAATAAACAAAGATGTATTTTACTGTGGAGGAAGTACTGCTGTGCACTTCACAGTATAACCATATGCTTGCACCTCTCCCATCTCTTCAGTTTACATATGTAAAACTGCCAGTTTGGAGTTTAGTTAAATGCACATATATAAACACTGCAACTTTGCATTAACATTGGTGCCATAAAGTGTTAAACAGCAGAGTCTAGGTAATGACTGGCTGAATTAAGTGATCGTACTGGGCTGAAACTGTTCTGTGTAGGTTCAGTCCTTGTTAGTGTGTGGATTTTACTCTTGGATTCTGCTGCCTCAGTCTTAGCTGAGTTATTTTTAGTGTTTATTAGTGATAATACATTTTTCTTATATTGATTTTCATTATATCATCTCCAGGTTTTTGGTTTTATGTCTGCTACTTTCATTATACAACGTGCGTAATGATCGCTGGAAAGGGGATGTGGGCAGAATGAATGACTTCATACATTTCGATTCAGAGGTCAAGACATTGTGTTACAATCCGAGCACTGGCCTCACTGCTCATTTCAAAGAAAGTCAAACTGTGCAATGAGTAAAAGTTAACGCAAGAGCAGTTTTTGAGTATAAATGTCATAATGTTGGAATTGTCCTTTTTAGGCCAATAATTTATGTTATTTCCACAAACATTTTATATCATGTGTTAGTGATCATCATCGTCATCAGATTGGGCCAAGCAAAGCCTACAAAGCAGGGGAAGCTATGAAATATACTCAGCTTAAAATCAATTTCCATTGTCCAACACATAAAAACATACACCACACTATGTGAGGAGGAGTTAGCTGATACAGGACTGGTGGTGCAATCATTTATCATTAAGAAAAGCAACATCTGGATTAGCCAGGGTCAGGGGTTAGAAACATGTCTTGTGGGCAGATTCATTTTAAACTGTATTCTTTGGCTTTGAATCACCAAAGGCGTGACTGACGAACAATGTCAATATTTGCCAACTGTTAATATTTGAGTGTATTTATCGGGTGTGTGAGGCAGCAAGTGGCACGAGAAGCTTTGTATGCTGTGTTCTTGTACACAGGGTGGAATGGACTGACCATAGGAAATAATGAAAGCACCTGTTGTGCAGTCAGTCACCAGAGTGAAGCTGAAAAGAGGTACCACAATTTCTATTTAATTTTGTTCTCTTCTTAACTCGACAGAAATGTCCTTTACCTCTGGGTGGGCTTCCTTTGGCATACAAAATGTGTTGTAGTTGGAAGCACACACCTTAAACACACCTAAACACTAGAGACGTACACGGTATTAACAATATTTTGTACATGTAGTATAATATATTGGATACATACTATTACTATATTGGATACACTGGATATATTGGATACATAGTTAGATACAAACAGAAAAACCTGACATGTTATTCAAGCATGTAGAGGAATGAGCAGTTCAGTGTATGTAAACATGATGGTATAGTTTGTGTAGGTGCATGCCTGTAAGTATTAATGACAGTGTTTGACCAGCGGAGTGCCTGCTGGAGGCTGCAGCAGTAATTAGCCCATCTGTTTGAGAGTGATAATGAGGCGAATGGCACCAGCGACTGCCACACTCTCTCCCTCTCTCTCTCTCGCTCTCTCCCTCTCCCTCTCTCTCCCTCCCTCCCTCTGTGGCTATTATGTAGTTAGGATTTAATTAGAGGGATTGGCTGAGCACAGGAAAACTGTTCTCTCAGACACTGGAGTGCATCAACATATCAGCTTTTTTCCCCACCAGCTGTGAGGAGGCAACAAGGCTTCCAACAGCATTCTGCAACATGTTGAAGCAGCTTTCTCATCCTCTTATTTCATGTCACCTTATTCCATTTGGAGTTTCAGTACGTGTGAGGGAGAGCAAGGTTTAACTTTACAGAGCCTTCTTCAGTACATGCAACCGTATTACGTCTGGGAGGAATAAGAAAAAAACACTGCTCAGACAGCACAGAGGAAGACGTGCAGGTTTGCATGACTTGTTTCCTGTGTGAGATGAATTCATCTGTGTCAACAGCAAGAGGAAGTTGGTGTATGTCACAATAACAATACCAGAAACTCAGACAGTGAGACAATCGTCCGACACATGACAACATGAAGAGAGCCGGCCGGAGTCTCTTTATCTGTCTTGACCTGATACTCATCATCACTCGTCATATTTACTAAAAACCTGTCATCTCACAGATTTCATAAAGAGTGACAACAGTGACCCAATTTCATCTATTTTTTTTTGCTTATGGTTATAGTCACACCTGTGGCCATGATGATTCCCGGTGCGGAGTCCTTGGATAAAATGGGCATCCTCCTCAGCTGGATGTTGAACAGCTGGCTCCAGCGCTGGGCCAGGTGAAGAGAGCAACCTTTACTGAGCTGGAGGAGAGGAGAGGCAGATGGTGTTGATTAGGTGTTTGTTTCAGCCTTCCTCATTCTGTTTTACCCCTCAGCAACATCCATTTCACTCTCCCACTCAAACTTACTCCTGTGAGAATAAAAGAAGTCTGCCAAGTAGAAAGAATTAAATATCTTTGTTTGCCAAAACTTTGGGTTCATAGTGTTTTTTTTTTTTTTAAAAAGGGACCCTCTACATCTGTTATGATGAAGCGTTTACCCTATTCTTCATTCAGCCATACCATCAGGACCACACCTGATATCAAAGCCAAAAAATTATTTAGTAATTCCGTTCTGGATGAATGTGAGCTAAAAACCAAGAAATATGTGTCCGGTGTAGTATAGTAGTGTGTAGTGTAAACAGAAATACCCATTCCATACCTGACAGTCTATAGTTCCTCCCAGGCTGTCTGCAGCAGGCGGCTGAAGCAGCTCCCATGTCCCGCCCTTATCGAAAGTAATGACAGATCGCATGTTGTTTTCGCTGACGGAGCCATTGATGAGCGTGGCAATGAAGACGCCTCGCAGCCCCTCCACACGATGCAGGTCTGCAAAAGGCTCACTGGCAAAGTACCTGAAACACAGAGGGGGTACAGTGTCAGAGTACACTGTTATGAAGACAGATGCAGAGGCTGATCTGACTCTGTGTGCCAGCATTGTCACAGTCCTGATGCTATATTTCACAGAGCCAACAGGTCAGCAAATTTTGCAACAGCTGCTACTGTTTATGATCCAAAATGATTAGTTGGCAAACAGGTACAAGTGTCATATTCATGTGTCAGCTGCCAACATTACTGACATTCACCTTAATTTCTAGTTTGTAATGACTGCTATAGTTGCAGGGCAGTCGTATCACTGCCTGCAGATGCTGCCATGGCTCTGGGGAAAACAGCATGGAAGCTTTTCTGCAGCAACCGTTGTGACAGCAACCGTTGTGGCTCTCTGTCACAATTTGAAGTGTTTGAACAACACGAGAAAACCTAAAAAAACAAAAGCTGCGAGCACAGTGGGATTATATGGATTGACTGAAGACAGAAAATGCTACAATTTGAGGGCACTTTTGTATCTAAACATCAAATATGACCTTTTCGAAGTTTGTGTTCTGGGTGCTGTGTTCAGTGGCGTGTACTTCTTATTAGTTTTGTTTTACTTCATTTATCAGTCAGTGTCAACTTCAGCACTGTATCAGATGCTCTACGCACCACAGTGTTGTTGCCTTGGTGATGCACATCCAGCACATCCATGAATTTAGGGAGCAGCACACTGAAGGATGGTATGTCTATATGTGTGCGTGTGTGTGCATGCGTGCGTGCCTGTGCACGTGTATAGATATAACTACATATATAGATATAGACATGTAAGCAGAGAGACACACAGCAGTTCTATACATAATTTGTCTGTCACAAGCCCATTTACCCCAACGGGGTCCGCGGAGGTATAGCAGGGGGTCCATGAAAATATTTCATCTGAGGCATTTTTTTCTTCAGACAATGTAAAAAAATGCTCAACGTCTTTCTCAGCCCTGGACTGAAAAAGGTAGAAGACATCTTGTCTAGAGAAGGGACATGTTGACATACAGACCGAGAAGTCAAGGATCAAACCACAAACCCTCTGATTCCCTCTCAAAACACTACAAGACAGACTGAACATCTTTCATCACCAGTGGACAATTTACAGCTGCCAATGCTTCCTTGTTTATCTTAAAAAGACACAAGAGAACAATCAAGAAGGCCCAACGATCCAACGGTCATATAAACAGAGACAGTCACGACAGACAGGCAGGCAGGCAGGCACCTGAACCAACACTGTCAATGCCAATCCAACACAGGCTCTTGCTGTTGCAGTCACACAGAACAGACCACAAAAGCAGTGAATACAGAGCTCCGAGCTGAGACAGTGCTGTGCTCAGATCAGATCAATAAACTGTGAGATAAGGGAGCGTTGTACATGTCAGTGCTTCCAAAGCCTTTGTACTGTCAGTGTTATCAGCCATTTGTAATTGGATCCAGAGATCTCCCTGTCAGTTCTTGAGGTGTTGTGGGAACACCTTTACAGGAAATTAACACCGTATGTTTGTGTTTTAATTGTTCTGCAGCTATACAGTGTGTGGTCTGAGATAGTATATACTGTAGATCAGAGTGCCACAACGCAGAGTTCTGACCTTTTCCATTTCATATTCTGGCATCAAAGAATCATAAATTCCTTCTGTAACCTACCAATCAATCAGTGTTTGCTGTCTTGTCCTCTGTGACGATTAATGTTTATACATGATACATGATTTTCTGAATAAATGTGAATGGGATCCTGAACCTTTGCTCTTTCTCCTGTGATTAATGGTCCTGAGTCATAATGCAGAGGAAGATCTGCTGTATGTAAGCAAGGACTGAGATGGATGTTTGTTGACTAATATAAGAGATGGGAGGAAATAAAGCTTAAAAGAGTCTGTTTCACGTTGGCTGGTGGTGTAATGTCTTCATTTCATTTGAATTATTCATAAGGACAGCACACATTAATCAACAGTTCTGTGTATGTGCCAGTGTTGGCTAGCTGGCTCATTCTCACCTGCAATTCTTCGGCAAGATGTTTGAAATGCCCACTGACCAGCTGTTCTTCAAAGCCAAGTTGGCAATAAAAATGTTAAAGGAAAAAGAACTCAAGAAGATACGGCAACAGCATGAAGACAAGACATGAACCATCTAGGCTGGTACAAAACCTTTCACATATCCACCGGATATACAGCAGGAAACAGAGGAGTTAGCAGGAGGTAGGATGCCAGTGCCTATGCTGGTAAAACACAATCACATTACTATCCACTTACGTCTGACTGCTCACCAGCCAATCTTTAAGACAGTGAGTGAATGTGGTGTCGACAGTGCAAACTCTTCTTTCAGTTTGTGATGTATTCCATAAATAGAAAAACATAGATGAGTGATGGAACTGGACATTAGAGGGACTACTCTGTCCCCACTTTGGGCAGTTCTTGTCACAATGCATTTTTTCATCTTATGAAAGGATGGAGCAGTGGTGGAGACTTGCCATTTAGTATTTTCTAAAGGTATTAATTCATATTCTGAACATAGAATGAATGAAAGGTCTTGGTGAAGAGTGTGGTAAAGAGTGTGACGGGCAAAGACTGATTGCGCCAACAAAGATTAATGTGCAAATGGCTTTTGATTTTTCTTGAACTACCTTGGTTATACTGTACATGGACAGCAGTGTGTGTCTCAAACCACACCGAGAACAGTTTTTTTCACAATGTCACTACTTGACACACAAGCTCAACAATTTTGGAGTGAGCTCAAACAGCCTGGAAAGTGTGCATAATCATAAAAAGAGCTGAGTGGAAAGCACGGGATCATGTCGTATGGTAATCTGACGACTGAAGCTGCAGAAAATAACCGCCGCCACCGCCGCCGCCTCCAAAGTCATAAGGAGGCCACAAAAGCAGCAATGCAGAATATATGATGAACTCTTCAAGAAACCAAGCTGACAGAATTATTAACGACCCCTGTCATTCCAGTATCCAGTGAAGTCGAAATGTTACCCTCAGGGAGACGTTACAGATCACCAATGGAAAATGGGAATATCTAGAGAAATCCTTTGTCCCAAGCGCTGTCAAGGTAATAAATGAGATAGGACTCCAGTAGACTAGGCTATAGGGTGGTGCTTCGGACTTTCCAACAGTCTCTTGCACAGCAAGTTAATCTGATAGATTTTGTAGTGTAGATGTGCGTATTGTGTTCTATTTTTATGAATGTGTATGCTAAGGTGATGTATGCGTGGTTGTTTTGGGGTCTGTTATTCTAATGCATACTCTATGCATGCTGAGACAATGTATTTTCATGTGCTGTGTATTGTATTTTTACTTTTAAATCTTTGCAATGATTTTATTCTTATGATTAATACGCTGATATATTGTTTTGCTTTCTTTGTTTTCATTACTGTTTTTACTATTTAACTATAAAACAGAGCATCTCAGTCTGCCTGTACCTTACCATGTGACTTTAAACATGGCTGTATAGATGTGGACACAAGAAAAGTGCAGAGTAATACAGTAATATAAATACTATGAGCCCTATACAACCATGTAACAGAAGGGTTTTATAGGTTTTCCTCTGTGTTTCCTTCCACAGTTTAATGTCATGCAGGTTAATTTAAGTGGTGACTCTATAAAGAACAAAAACCCTGAAAAATATTACTCAGGTGTGTCGCTTCATGTTATCAGCAACACTACAACTGGATAACGCAAGCTAAACAATCAGCCCTTACCGACAGTCAGGTCATAAAAATACAGTTCAAATATAGAGGATGCTTGATAAGACATAATTGGTCGTTGGCAGCATGGTCACATGGGTGATATTTGCCTCAGCCCTGTCGTATCACATTTCAGCTCTTCCCGGCTCTGTGGACTGGACTAAATTTCATAAACATTAGCTGAGAAACATTAACTGGGTTACAGAATAGTTGGGACTGGGTTGAGAAGAGAGGAATGCTAGTTGTAAGCCAAGGTTTGTATGCGGTATAATTGATGGTAGATGTTTGTGGTTGTAGTTTGGAGACCTCTTATGGAGTGAGACAGCAGGGAAGGGGGAGGGAGACGCTGTGTGGATCAGTGCGTCTACACTGTGAGTGAGAATTCACAACTCAGCAATAATTTTACATTTCTTTAGCTTTATTCAATTTTGAACTGAGAGGGTGGCTGTAACATCAGGTCTCAAACCTGTCACTGTCTTATGATAGCCTAAAGTGCAGGCGTCACAATGCAACAGGCTCAGTATAACTGAATCATCTGAGAATATAACCCTGGAGTTAATTCTGTAGACAATGGTTGACCTGACACAGCCTTGTACTGCAGGGTTTGACCTATGCATGGGAGCCACTGACTTTTACCAGTTTGAACCTGGTTGCTAAGAAGAATAACACCATCTGTGGTGTGTGTGAAATAAAAGTGTGCCTCACTGATAACACCTACTCCGTACACAGCATCTGTATGTATACAAACTGATCCATCATGAATGCACCTACTTTGAAACTTCAAGACACACTTTTTTCTGATGATAAAAACTTAAATTGTTGGCAGATGGGCACAGTAAGGTGGAACCATATATTGATCCAGGAAAAGACCCGGAACCCGGATATAAGGAAGGAAAGTAAAAGTGGGCTGGAGAAGCGATGTTCACACTGGGGTAATTAGATACTGTAAGTGAAGTAAGAGAAATCCCTTCTTCTATCACAGATGGAGCCATGAAAACATATTGCATGTACGAGGACAATGGCTTATTCAGTGTCCATGGCAAAGATGTGTATTCAAAGTGGGTCATGTGTTTATTCTGATACACTGGCAGTCTTTAGTCTTTTGTTTCCAACAAGCCTAGCAGGTTTGTGATAAATGTAAGATGAGTTTGTGTGTGTGCGCGCGTGTGTGTGTGTGTGTTGTACCTGATGAGCGTGTTGCTGCCGGAGCCCTCAGGACTGTAGTACAGCACATTCTCCAGCGACAGAGAGAAAGACAGGCCCTGTGTGTCTGAGATGTAGAGGTGTGTCACGTTGTTTAGGTGGTTGACGCACACAAACACTTGGTCCTCAGATGCATCCGCTATGTAGTACTCCTGTTGAGAAGACAGAGTGAGAGGTAGAGGGGGGTGTAGAGGGCGGACATATTGATGTCACTGTCCTCTGTCTGGTTGGACTGAGGACAGAATGCATGACTAGACAAAAAGTGAAAAGACTGGATGTATATGTACAGTGTATAGAACAGAATGGATTGTTCTTCCACTAATAAGAGGATGTCAGTTGTGTAACTCCTTACTAGAAATGGGAACAATGTTATTCATGCAGTTACCTCATTTCATTTAATCCACACTGTACAGGAAGAGACAGGAGCGGAGCAGAGCTGAGTCTGTACAGACACTGATGTGCAGGGTCATAAACACAATGATCTCCATAACTCTGACTTCAGACACCAAATGAATGGGGACATTTTTTTCCCCCAAACAAATACAGTCAATCTCTAAGTAGAATGAAAAGAATTGCTGGACATTGTGTTCCCTGCACACATGCTGGATTTATCCCAATCAGACAATTCATATCAGTCATTGATCTAAATAAGATCAATGAAATAAGACAATGAAAACTGTGTTAAGGAATTACTACACAATATGACATTGTTTTCAGACATCATGAAGATGAGGATGACATCAGTCCGACCATTTGATCATTAATGTTTTTTTTTTAATCTAATAGCTTTAGCTCACATCTGTAATCCTATAAGATGCAGTACATAGACTGCTTTGTGGACACAATTCAGTCTGCACCAAAAGGTCCTGGGGTTTGACACCCAGATTTATTCTTTGTTTCGGAGTCATTACACGTAGACGCTAGAGACTCACTGTGATTGGATGGCGGGTCATAAACTGGGCAGCTTTCATTGGCTGGCGGTTGTAGGAGACCCAGAGCTGAACAGATGACGGTTCGTGGCTGCCAAACAGTTTCTGGAAGGGCAAAAGACACAAGATTGTGCAGCTCATTCAACTACTCATCACTTTGTGTCAAAGCATTAAAACACTGTACAGTCAGTCAATCTTGGATGTATATGGTTTTGTAATCAGCACTGAACAGGAATCTGAGTCTGAGGGAAAAGTTTCTGAGTTAGAACTGGTTGGATCTGGTATGAAGTTCACCCTTTGTGTGTATTGGTGTTAGGTTAATGGGAGACTTGCAGGTGTAAATGTGAGTGTGACTGGTTATTTGTCTGTGTGTTGCTTTGTGATTGGCCAGTGACATGTCCAGGATGTACCCTGCCTCTCACCCAGTGTCACCTGGAATTGACTCCAGTTCCCTTTACAGCCCTCATGAGGATAAACAACAGATAATGGATGATTTCTTTTTTCGATTCAGTCTCTAAACAATGTTAGAAACCTATACTAATCAAATGATTTCTAGTGTGCAGATGCATTTGAATGAAGCAAAGCGGTGAATTGATAACGTTGGATCTGTATTCTTGGTTTTTACATCAGAAAAGACACTGCATTCTTCAATAATCATGGTCATCTGCAGCTGCACAGTGGATTTCAGCTGATGCCTGATGCTGTTTTCTTCCTGTCACTGACATCATAGTTCGAGGTCATTAAAATTCTTTTCAGTGACTGCATAAACTATATTAAACACCTCCAGCTCAGACAATTTTGTCCAGGATCTTCTCATCTATAGTTCTAGCCAGAGAAGAATGGTGCCTGCTCCTCCATCTGCCATTAAACCAGCCTTGAGTCTACACTCTGCTACTACTCATAGTCACATGTTAATAATCAGTCTTTCAGTGAGAGATGGGCTGCTGGGTGAAAATGTATATGTGTTGCTGTATTACTGTAATGTGTGTTACAGAGGGTAATTCAACCTGACATGACTGCAAGTCTGGCAAAGCACTAAATGTAATTCTGTCAATAGCTGTAGCTTTTACTATAACCTAACAATGTAAAGTTGCTGAAAGTCACAATACCAGCTATCAACAACTTTCATTCTTACATTGTGAAGCTGATTTGTTTGTGCCCCAAAGGTGTGTGTGTGTGTAGATTAGCATCCATTCTTGAGTGCCAGAGCATCCCTAGTCTCAGGCAAAGCATTTCAGCCTCTTCCATTCTGTCTATTGATTTTTCCATTGTAGAACTCACATCGGCTGTATGGTGTGATGTGAAAGCAAAGAAGCAACTGTACTGAGACAAATGAATGAATGAAGCAAGGGACCTTTAGTGTGTGGTGGCATTTCACAAAGGCACAGGATGAGGAACAGAAACATAATTAGAAATGTACATATGTTATAAAATAATGGTATAATGATGTATGTGTATTTTACCATTATAGATGTCATATAATATGTTTTATCCGCTCAGTCCACATGAAGTAACTCGGTCAGGTTTTCAGTCTGTTTACTTTGTGAGTCATGAGGGAAAGCTGGACAGGAGAATGTCGATGATTTTCACATCTCAGTGACATGGTGATGATATATTTTTCCAGTGAAACCACAGATTGGAATCCAGTATCAACTGTACATGAGCTACACCATGTTCATGATCTCTCTATCTGAAATCTAAACTGAAATGTCAATCTCAGGCCTGACATAATGTCAGTTCAGATGACAAACAGACAAAATTCCAATAATATTCATAATAATCAATCAAACGAATTAAATAAGGTAATGCAAATAAAACTATAGAAACATACAGGTCCGCTAGCTGACTTCACCCAATGCTGGCACTCATTAGATTAGATTAAAACGCAGCCATACTGGCAGGAATAACAGGGGTAATGTCAAGGCTGCTCACAAAGTGTCATAGCGGATGCTGAGTGTGTGAAGGGATGCAAAAGCACCCCATGGCAAGTAAAAGGAGACAGTATTATAAAATCCCTAAAAATCCTGAGAGACCAAATGAAAGGATCACATTAATCCTATAAAACCAAAGACAACTGAGAAGGGGAGAAATGGGAGAAAGAACAACAACAGAATCCTCTCGTGACCATCCCATTTCATGTACAGACTATAAGGCGTCCTTCATTTCTTCTTTTAATTCAACAGAAAACCGAGCTCCGCATAGCAACGTGTATTTTTCCAAAGCTGGTGAAGGCTCAACAAAAAGAATCCAGCAGCCACTCAAATACACACTGGAAAATGAAATATTTACAGCTGTATGGCGCTGGTGTAAACTTTTTGCCAACAAGCACAATGCTGAAATCAGCAAACTGTTGCCTTGGGCTGTCTCCATTGATCACAGGAATCTCACCTTGCATGTTGTAGTGGTCCCCCCAAAGTCCACCTCCCATGTTCAAACACTACGTTCTGTTTTTGGGCATTTCTTAAGCCTTCATCTGACAGGACAGTGGAGGTTATAAACAGGGAACAGGCTAAGAAAGTAATGGAATTACATGCAGAAAATAGTACTCAGATGTCTATTGTGTAACCTCCTGGGACCCACTAACTTTTGCCCTCATAAATGGACATTCCATTTTCATGCATATATTTTACATCCCGGACTTTCTGGGGATATGTCATGTGATAGGCTGGCATTCTGGGAACTCCCATTTAAAAATAGATATATAAATAATAAAATAGTAAAAAATATAAAAATGTTATGGTTCTTGGGTCCTGTGAGGATATGTTGAAATGTCGCCCTTGTTTAGTGTTTGGTACTGAATTGTGCACTCATTTTCCCTGACTGACTTCCTTCTAAGCAACAGAGCCAGCGATAACTCCACTCCCACACACACACACAATGAACAACAACAAGGTGACATCTGTTAATGACTGGCCAAGATCGAGCGTATGTTCGCTGATGCCTCTTTTATGTAGCATAACAAAAGGTGCCTGCCACGACACTCAAACCATCTGGAAATGTCACAAGCCAAAAAACTCTGTAGCAGAGTGTTTCTGTTTCACCCAACTGGTGTACACTGAGTCCCAGCACACCTTTTTTTTTTTTTAACTTTGCAGTAGTTTTGGTTAGAATATATTCTGGTTTATTATATATGGAATATATATTTTGGTTGGAATGTATTCTCTTTTACTACAACACTGGGTTTTCTCCTCCACCCTGTCAAACTAACACAAAGTATAAATCGGTTATTTGGCTCTAAGGCCAAGAGTCTATCCAAAAGAAGGACAATAAAATTCATGAGAGATGTTATTCCTACAGGGATATGCAACCGGAAACTACTTTATCTCCAGTGTCTGTAATTTCTGTACCTTTGGGGGGAAGGTTTGGGATCACAACACACAAACAATACAATATCTACACCGCAAAATACACTTCTTTTAACATTTAATGTTGTGTCTGAATTACAATGCTGGGCCTTGTACCTAATATCATACCAATGTGAACAGTGTTGCCGTTGCTACTGATTACTAAAGAGAGAAGGAAAGTTTCTGTTTGATAAGTACCTGAAATAAGCGAAATGCAAAACACAAAAAAGCAACTACGTGAAACAGAAGGATGTACAGCTTATCAATAAATGAGTTTCTGATGAGTAAAAATAACAAAAATGACTTGTGCCTGTCATGCATTTCCATACATGTAAATTGTGCCACTATCATGCAATGATGATATAGTTACATAAACATATTGTGATATTGAAATAATTCCTGTGCCACCTCTGGCAGGAGGACAACTTGACCCAGATGTCTATCAGCTCAATCACTGTACACCTTTACTTCATTACGTTTTGCAGCTTTAGAAATATGCAAATTAACCCTGCCTCTATATTTACCTACCTCGCCAGCAGCAACGCTCCTTGTTAAACACACAAACCACTGCTTGTTTTGTGTTTTGCTGTTGTACACTTCAACGTGACAGTGAAAGTGGTGATATTGGAGAAATTCCGGGAGACATGTTTGAACTAACAGTTCAAATGCATTAGATGAGTTGGAGTGAACTCCAGAGTTCACCTATTTGTATAAGATTGGTAATTTATTTCTTGTGTAACGCCCTCAATCATATGTTCTGAATGGATATTTAGCAACACCTGGATTGTCACTGAACAACATGAAGGCTATCAGAGGTATGCTGAAGGCTCCACCCATTACAGGGCCCTCCCCCATTACATCGACTAAGCCTTTTTTTTTACTCTCTAGGAGCACTAATGTTAGATAAAACTCAATTTATGGCTTTTTAATTATCATGAGCTGCTTGGCACTGCAAAAAGCCCTTGTGATATTCCATTATTCTAATCCTATTAAAGTGGGATTACACGTGTCATAATTTCTCACTATCGCTATTGCTCACGGATGTAGCCAGACAGCCAAATAACTATACTGCCAAAAGTGGAGGGTTGGTCTTAATCCCACCAACCAATTTGTTACTGGTCAACTGTTCCTCCAAAGCCAGTAATGGTTGTCAGCGCGCACCAGAAGACAGTGATGTCTGAAACCACTACTGAGTGACCTATTCATGGTTCCAAACAGCAAAGTCATAGCCATTAATCATCTCTTAGTAGTCTGTCGGGATCCGACAATGACGGCGCCTGTGCAACCTCAGCAATGACTACGCATGTGGCTCCCCAACCCGAACCTTGATGCACACAGGTGCCCACACGTGCCACAACAATAGCAGCAAGGCACAGTCGTCTGTCCTCTTCAAAGGCAGCTGATGCTCTGGAGGTGAGAGGACTCCGGAGCGAGTTCATCTGGCTGTATGCCACACCATCTGAGGCTGTTCTTCAGGTTGTCTTTGTACCTCAGTTTGGGCCTTCCCCATGTGTTAGCCCTCTTTCAGCTCGCCATACAACAGTTGCTTTAGGATCCGGTTGTCGGCCTTTCTGATGACATGACCAGTCCAGCGCAGCTGACCCTTCAGAAGTAATGACTCTATACTGGTCAGGGCAGCTCTGTCCAGAACCACTGTGTTTGAGACTTTGTCCTGCCAGCGTATGCCCAAGATCATGCGCAGGGATCTTGTGTGGAACTGCTCAAGCTGCTTGACGTTTCACACCCATACAATAGTGAAGAAAGAACAATGGCTTTGCAGATTTTTATCTTTGTGGACATTTTGATGCATTTCTGCTGGAGAACCTTCACTCTTAGTCTTCTTAGGGCCTGATTGGCCTTCTGGATCCTAGCTGTGATCTCCTTGTCTAGTGATCCATTTGTGGAGTTGGTGCTGCCCTGGTATTTGAAGTTGTCCACGCAGTTTAGTTGGACTCCATCAAGGGCTATGATTGGCTGGGACCTGGCTGTGTTAGGAGCAGCTTGGACCAGGACCTCTGTTTTTCCGAGACTCACTGTCAGTCCGAACAGCTTGGATGCTCCTGCAAAATGGACAACAATAATCCACAGATGATTTTCCTTGTGTGCCATGAGGGCACAGTCGTTGATAATGAGCTTCTCCAGGGTCTTGGTTCGAGCAGTCAGCCTAAAAAGGTTGAAGACAGATCCGTCCAAACGATATTTGATGAAAACACCAAGGTCCAGATCTTGTGTGAAGCTGAAAAATACTGGTGCAAGGACACAGACGTGCTTCACCATTAATCATATATAATGGATTAATGGATAGGTGCCCATATGATTACATATAATCATTTGGTCACTTACATTTGAGCAATCTAGTCAGTGTGAAATTGGTAAACAAAGTGTAGGGGGAGTAGGTGTGGGCACCCACTAAACATAAAAGCATTATTATACAACAAGAAATACAGAGATAAATCTGTATCTTATTTTTCTGAAAATGAATAAAGTCAATTTTAGATACAGTACATTTGTTACATTCTTAATTACCCAGACTTTTACTTTACTGAGTCACTTTTACACAGGACAACAAATTAGGAGTAAGTCAAAATAATATGCAGTGTTGTAGTTCAGATACTGTTAATATTGTGTACTCCAGCAATAGGACGAAACAGTGTCACTACATTAGGTTTTTCCATGACTACGCCTGTAGTCAATCATCACTAACCCTCTTTCATCTCTGGCTCTCTGATTCAATTCCTCTAAACTGCTAAATCATCATCTCATCGTACACCGTCTCTGAGCTTATCTGGATAATATCAGCAGCTTTCTATGCTCCCTCCTGATTTCCTTTATAAATTGCAGAGTGGATACAGTACGTACTCAGAAACAACCAAGTCAGAGAAAGGGTGATACAAGGAAAACCCAGACAAACAAGTCAAATGTGTGCAGTATTACTTTAGCCTCTTGTCCTCAGAGCCTCTCTGATAGTCAACCTGAGATCACACTCTAATTTGTGTTCATTGTGTCATTTATCATTGACATTGAAATTATATGATAAGGAATAATTTTCTGGTCAGTATAAGCTTTACACCATGGCTTTATAACCCTGTTAAACGTGGGACTGTTTCTGAAAATGAGTTTATCTGACCATATTTCTCTTGACCTTGACCTTTTAATGGTCACCTCCAAACGTTAACCTTCTGGTGAACGTCTTCATATGTTTTGTTTCAGTCCAAATAAGATAAGTTGTAGCACAACTTGCTTTCCACTTCCGCCTGTTCAACAGATAAGTGGATGCAAAACTTTGCAACTTCCTGTAGTCAGATAACAACCGACAAGAGATAATTCACTTCCCTTTTACCGTGCAGCTACAAGTCAACCAACATTTACCTGAGCACATTTGTCCTTGACTGCTCGACGAACGTAAGTTCAACAGACATTTTGACTAGAGATCGACAGATACGAGTTTTTCTATAGCCGATACCAATGACAATATTTGGAGGTCACGGTCAGCCGATGACCGATATTTTTGGCCGATGTCTTGACATTTTCCGTGCACGCTCTCTCTCTCTATTTCTCTCGGTGAATTGCGGACACGATTGCGGAAGCGCACTAGCTTGACTGCTCGCTTTATTTCTCTCTGTGAATCGCGGAAGCGATCGTGGAAGTGTACTGGCTCGCTCACTCTCTCGCTCTCTCTCACTCTCTCTAAGGTTAAGACTTGGTTTTAGGGTGAGGTTAGAATGAGGTTTAGGGTTACGTTTAGGTGTTTTGATGGTTATGGTTAAATTAAGGGGCTAGGAAATACATTACGTCAATGACGACCCTTACAAAGAAGTATGAGAATGTGTGTGTGTGCGTGTGAGACAACAGACTGTAAGCAGTGTTCAAGTAATCATACCTGTGATTATCTTGCTGTTTTAAAGCACAGCATCTTATCAGATCTGAGATCAGACAAAGAGCATAAATAGCATGTACAGCTATTGGCTGTCGTTAAACGCCACCATATGGCAAAGTGGAATGAATCTTTCCAGAAAAGCCAAAGCCCACGAGACAAAGATCCAAATGGCATTTACCATTTTCACCATTGTCTGTTTGCCTGTTGCCTAAATGAGGCTTCAGCTACACAAACACTGGTAAGTACAGATGACAAAGACGATAAACACACAGTGTTTCAAGTCACTGGCAGATACTGATCTAACATCTGTTGCAATCAACAGAATATACTGAAAAGGAAACGTGGCTGCTGATGACGTTGCATTCTGAGTATTCTGAATAAGGTGTTTCTTCCATTGCTCCGTCACTTTTTTCTCTCTTACCCGTGTGGTGGTGGCGAACATGTACTTGTCCCGCAGCTGAAAGCTGTCCACTTGCTCCAGGATCACTCTGCGGTTCTGTTCACTCTGGAAAAAGTCAGTGCTGCTGATAACAGTGGAGACTCCCTGAGGCTCATGTCTCTGGATCAGCACTGTGGTGGGGGGATCATGGGGGTCCACACCCCTAGACAAAGGAAAGGGTAGAGAGTGAAGGGGGAAGACGTTAAAAAAAGACAAAAAGAGAAGACAATGATTTGTCACTCAGCTCTTCCTGAAACATCACCATTTTAGTTTTCTTGCATATTTATATGTAAATCCATTTACCAGGAGTCCTTCATAAAGGTTTCTCCTCAACCAGTGCCGTCCACTTAAACCAAAGAACACTGTCCGGTCTCCTTTCCTTATGCGCTTGTTTTTCATTAAGCATTTTGTGAGTAAATTGTAGAAGTTTATCAAATACCCCTTCATGAACTACTAATGTTACTAATGAGGTAACAGGTAATAGACCATACCAGTGTTAGTCACTACAGTGAGACAATTCACACGACTTGAGGTGAAACATAAGGGTGAGGCTGCCCAAAGCCAAATGTAACGATCAAATAAAATAAAAGTTATAACAGACAAAACCAGTACTGTCACAAGGTTATTTACCCAGTGGGAAATTTCAATACTGTGACATCCCTACATATATGATATGATATAATGATGTAATAAACACAAACACAGACTATGAATGCATGTGTTTTAGTCTTGTAGTAAACCAGTCGAGAGACAGAGCGCATCTACAGTATGCAGAGGTATCTTTCACTTGGCTTTTGAAGACCATCATCTTTGTGTGCAAAAAGCACAGGTCCTCACACTGTGCATCTGCCCACGTGAGCTCAAGCTGCTATCATGGTGATTTGTGCTTAAAGTATCAGTGAAACACTGCGCCAATTGATTTCAGACCAGATTTAGTTGGACAAAAGCACAATCGCATTCTACTGCTTCGAGATATGAAAGTGCAAACAGTGGGCCCTGATCCCAGATCTGCTTTTGTACACTGTCTATTTCAGCCACATCAGCACAGGAAAAGGACTAATGCTTCAATCTGAAACTGTGCTGCCCGTAAGACAGTGTTACATTTTATTTGTGTTTTTGTTGTGAAACTCTTGTGAAATCCTTCACAGAGTTTCTTCGTGGCCTCATACAAATCTACTGATCGAGGAGAGAAGAACCAAACCAAAGAGTCCATCTACTAATGGAGTGACGCCAGCCTCTATGGCTCTTCTGGGTTTTTACCCTCAGAGATTTTAGTTAGAAAATCCTTCCAACTCAACAACATCTTCATGGGCTTCACTGTGAAAAACATGTAGTGACTTCTGCCTTTGGATTTTGCCCCAGCGCCTAAAATAACTGAATGTGTCTGTGCTGTTTCAGAAGCTGTTCACGCTAACAAAGAATCCTTGTCATTTCTTTTTGCAATAGAAATGTCAAAATAAAAATAAAAAATAAATGTCAGCGCAAAATACAGACTACAAGCGTGATTAAAATATCTGTACATCGGTCAACAAACAGCACGGTCAAACTATTTCTGACCAAAGACCAAAAGAACATGGCACAGAGATTGCCAGAATGAATGAAGGAGTTTGACTGCTTCTTAACTCGAGCCTTTCAAATCAGTGTGTTTTCCTCCGGAGTCTCGAGAGTTGAACAGAGAAAGCAGTGTCTCGGCTCGGCCCGGCCTCTGTGGCTTTCTTTCAAAGACCCCCGTTCAACTGATGGACACTGTCTGGGCTGCGAGTGCTCAGAGGGCTATTCGCAGCCTGTCTCTGTCCCTTCCTTTCAATTCATCTCTGTACCCTCTGAACACTTTGGAAAAGCCCTTCCTCTACTGTTCTAATGTTCTGCCTGTCCTGTTGGTTGTTTTAATTACTGCTTTCCCAAAACCGCTTGGTAGGAAAATATCACCCTAACTACTCAGAACAGTCAAGTTACTTTTCTTTTTTTTTTAAACAAACCTGTTAATTCTCAAGTTACAAATGCATGACTTTGCATATACTGCCAAAAATAACATGATTTAATGTCTAGTTAACTACTTATCAATTTACACCCATACCTCTAAGCAAGATGCTTGTAATCTTTTCAAAGAAAAATAAAATCTGGTATTTACAAGTACATTTCCTTGCTGTAATTATCAATTTACCATCTCAAAAAAACTGAAACTGGTCCATGAAATCTTTTTTAATTCAAATTTGATTGAGTGTTTAAAATGCGCTGTGTACTATGTACTCGTTTTCCCTGCACCCTTGTTTTCTAGGAGTGTGAAGCTATCCCAGAGACAACAGACTCAGGGAGCTGGATGATTTGGCCGGAAAAATGGTATGAAGTCGCCGGTTTCATTTTTCTGCACATCAGAATATACAACTCGTTCAGTCTAAAGCCAATCTTTTTAATTCACTGCAGAGTTGATCTTTTCTCTTGTTCAGAAGCAAATAGTCATGTTCTTTTTATGCTGTAATACGAATCACTCCCGCAGAGAGTTGAAAAACCTGAGCTTAACAACACTGAGTCATTTTCATGTTTCATAAAAGTATTAATTATAGCTACAAGGTCAGTGTTAACAGTTTGCACATTATCACTTTTACTTATGTACCCAATTTTAAACATATACTATATGACTCAAACTGCAATATGTCCTGATTTCTAAATCTGTCCTGCCTGACCTCCGACAGCAGCCCCCCTTAAAGCCAGTTTAAGAGGTGTCCCTGAGCCACTGAGCATAAACCGAAGTAAGGTTAGATTTCTAAAACCAATTATGACAATAAAAAAGTTATAACGTGGTGTATTTAAATTACTCTGTACTACTCAAGTTTTACTTGATGACATAAAGAATTATAACTTATTACACTCATTACTACAATTATAATAATTAATATTATTATATTGTTACATTTTTACTATTTTTGATTATTAGTACGGTAATTAGAAGAAGATAAGCTGTCACCATTAACAATAGTCTTTGGCATTCCAACTATTTCTACTATTTCAATTCTATGCCATCCAGGTCACAGTTGTTGAGGGACAGTTAAATCAGGATCATCAGAACTGGCTGTAAAATCTTGTAAATCCAAAAGTCCCAGGTACTTAACCTTCGTAGGGTTGTTATAAATATTTTTAAGTGTTATATTGATGGTCTATATGATGATATTGTAGCTGTGTAAAAGGGTGTACCACAGGGCTCTGTATTAGGTCTTTTTAATCCTCTATTTACACAGACATCCTGTATGTCGACATAGCCACAACATTTAAATTATTAACTCGATATGTATGTTGTCAGATCAGTGTGGCCTGTTTTGAAAAACTACTAGAATACGTCACTGTATTAACAGTGTGGCTGACTGGTGTGAATAACTTAAACAAGCTTAAAACAAGACTGATGTTTAAGATACATTTTAATATCTTTCTAACATAATTTGTGTTGTCCACTTGTGATCAGATCACTTGTCATATCACCAGGTCTTATTAGGGCCTACGTGTAGAGTTGTTCTCTTACCAAAAGTAGGTCTTCACATGCTCTTGGATCAACACCCATGTCTCCCCAAAGTCATCTGATTTCCACAGCTGCAGGGGAAGGAGGGGAGAGTGGGTGTAAGTAGAGGGAGGAAGAGAGAGGTGAAGCAAGTGGAGAAGAAGAAGAGGGGGGTGGTGCAATATAAAAATGTAGGTCAAGCTCATTCCTTCACTTTGGCTCTTACACTTGTGACAGGAACACTGGAGAGCCATTTGTCACCAACTGTGCTTGAGCTTGACACTGAATCTATGACCTTACATTCAAAAATCAAAGCAAGCAATTGGTTTTACTATTGGTTACCACAAATTACACATGAAGCAATTAATTAGACAAGCACTGAAAAATTTAACAGCAGCTCAGGAGGAGAGGAACATATCTTAAATTCATGAGAACGTCTTCCTGACATATATACTTTAAAATATGTTTATTTGTGGTAGTAATTGTATTATTACCTATTTGCAAAAAGTAACTAACTCTGAAATCAGATTCATGTTATGTCATTCTCATGGTTTCACAAGTTAGACAAACAAGGATGAGACTTCACCCCTGGAAGACAGCACTTGCAGGTGCAGGTAGAAGCAGTCTGTACCTGTTTGTTTGGGTGAGAGCTGTCGTAGCCCAGCACCAGGTTGGATCGTCTGCTGTGGAGTAGCAGGTCTGTTGGTTTAAATGGCAGCGAGAAGCCCTGGACGCTCTTACAGAAGTCAAAGGTGTTCCACAGGAAGTTGTTGGTAGAGTCTACAAAAAGGTACTGAAGAGGAAACAGAGAAGGGACATTCAGATTAACTAGATGATTGGTTAATCTGAACGTCCCTTTCTCTTCTTCTTATGAGGTACTTACTTCGTGATCAAATTTCTAATGGGACATGTTCTTGGATAAAATATTCTTAGAAAGAAAATACAGAAATGTACTGAGATTCCTACATAATCAGTGGTCTGCCAAATATATTCCCCAGTCTCATTAAGTTTGATTATGTAATTGTACTGAGGCTAATCACACTTTTCTTAGCTCACTTTAATGTGCTTTGTCATTGTATTCCCAGTAATCTCACATTTCTGTGTAATCAGGTCACAGTATCACAGTACCTTTACTGACAAAAGACAGAATCACCATAGACTAAGAGGGGAAATAAAGCCGAGGGTGGTGTAACCTGGTAGCCAGGTAACATTATTGACATTAATTATCTCTGACAGGATGCACCGTAGTTTTTGGATATTACCTTTCCATGATGCACTCAGACTTTTAAAAGTAAAGTCAAAATCAAAGCAGCTAAGGCTGACATATCCTGACATTTAGTCCCAATGGGTTGAAATGCAAATACACAAAATACTGTATTTACCACATACACACAACATAAGCATGTGTTTGTAAAACCTTCCCTGCCTGGTTAACACCAATGAAAAAGAGAAATGCTTTAATGTTAGGGTACTATGACACCACACTAACTGCTCTCATCCACAAAGCCAACCGCAAGTAGCCAATTTTCTTTTGGCAGAAAAAAGTTAATTATGAAGTTCATAGTCTGATCACCCTGAATATCTTTTGAATTCTACTGGAGTCAAGTCAGAATGTGCTATTTGAGGAAGGCCTGGGAGTGAATGTTAGAGCCGTAATATTCACCTCCACCCTCCCCCACCCCCAATCCAAATCATCTCAGCTAATGTATGATTTGGGATCTTGCCAGCCTGTGAGTCAGCCACGTCAACGTCTCCCAGCAGCTGGTACTTGTTTAAAGCCTCGGTGAGAGAGGTGTAGTAGACCAGAGGTGCGCTCAGATATAGAGCTCCCAAACTGGACTTTCACCTCCTTGCTCAAAAACTGGCAGGATATTATTCTGCACTGGTGCCAGGCTGTTTAATGAGTGTGTGTCAGAGAAGCATTTAACGGCATGGCTCTACATTAAGATGTGTAAGTATGTTGGAAAAATGACATAGTGAGTCTAAAGCCAGCTCTGTAGATGTGTGAATTTAATAGCCCTACAACGTTTCCCAGTGCACCTTGAGAGTGGGAATTGAGAGACTGCTTTGAATTCATGCTGTTCAACTGTATTTAACACATACAGTTTATCTTCCCACTTCAGTCCCACATATTGTAGCTGGTGTTAGCTGTGTTTACTGGGCCTACTAACTCCAATGAGCTCTTTGTTCCAACTCATTCTCACAACTCTACCTTTACTGGAACCGTTGCCGAAGAACAATAAACTAAATTAGGATCAATGAGCATGTGACCATATTCAGCAACATGGTCTGGATGTAATCATGAGTCTCCAGACAGTGGCGTACCCTCCTGTTGTCTGCGGGGCTGTGGTAGAACTGGGAGATGACCTGCTTGCTGCCGTCCTCAAACTTGCTACCTGAAAGCTGGAACTTGTCTGAAACCAGCAGGAAAGTGGTCCCGTAATCATAGGACACATATACCTGGAGACAAGGAAGAGAGTGAGAGATTATGTAGTGATCTTTATTGCTATGAAACCCACAATTACATAAAAGGCAATTGTAATAATTTAGTAAACCCCAGGGGGCTAACATGAGTTTTATTATAAAAATGTAACTTGAAATGATCCATTGAACTTTGATACATTAACAGTGATTGTGTCAATTAGCAGATCATCAAGAAAAACTAGTGCCCTATTTCAAAATAAAATGGAGCTCTCTATCCCATTTAACATCCTATTTAACGTTAATCGTTTTCAGAACATTTCACTTTTTTTCTAAATCGAAAATAAAAATTCTTTATGTCTTTATGGTCGAATTACAATTCTGTGAGAGAGGCAAGTATCATTTTGATCCTGGCCACAGACTGTCTCAACTCATACTGGCGCAAGGGTTTGAATACAATATGATTATTTTAGTGATATCTAATCCAAACCTTAACTCTAGCCCTGACTACCTATTTGCCTGATAGATGGTAGTCAGGTTTTTTTCCTTCACCACTTCAATATTAAGTTATGTTCCTGTGTTTACACATGCTGTTAAAGCTGGGGAGGGGAGGGGAGGCAGCAGATCAGATGGGGGAGGTGAAAACAGAAAGAGAAAGAGAGGAAATGTTATGTTGCTCAATGTGAGTCCCAACTATCACAACATCACCAGAAAGGGGAAAAATGCATCAAACAAGTGTGACCACAAACACCTTCTGCAGCTCATCTACTGAACCAACTCAAGATTAAGATTCAGTTAAACTGCTGAAATACCAAGAACCAGGTGTAAGGCTGTTTTGCCACTGTGTACAGGTTTGAACTCTCGCTTCTGTATGGATGTGTTGAGGTGTAATTACAGAGCTGGTTCTTGGCCCGGTGGCTCCTGCGCTATCTCTGGCCAAGGCTACAATGACGTCGCTCTTCTCTCCAGCCCAGTGGACCACCATCTGGTTATGGGAGTCATTCAGGTTAGCCTACAGGAGAGAACAGGTAGAAAAACAAATCTATGTCAGAGTACAAAATGAAAACACTGGAATGTCTCGACGATTCTCTACAGAGCTCAGTGAGTTTGTAGTTCTCCCACTGGTTTTGCTGCTACAGTTTTACTTGGTGCACTTTGTAGTTGGCTGACTCTTCCTACTTGTGCTACTGCTACACTATGGTGCAGTGTTTATCAGTAGACCATAATAGCTAATTAATAGGTCAGACACTGAATATGTAGGAGACTATTGGAATGATCCAGCTCAAGAAAACAATGTTGTGAAGAAAACGCCTTATGTTGTCCAGCCAACATAAGGCGCTTCCCAACACCTTCCGATGGTCCTGTGGCTCCTACTGATGATGTTAATGTTTTGATGTGTATATTGTTTCACTTCTGTTAAGGCTCAGCCATTTCTTGCATCTGCTGGACATTGGCTGTGTCCCAATTCAGGACCTGAGTTTGAACACCAATTGTGTCACTTGGCTGTCCAACTTCCAACATCCTAATCTTGTGTCATTCCATTCAAGGAGCAAAAAACAAGAACCTCAGCCTATCCCGGGATTCATAGTGTGCGGGAGACAAATGTTTTGAAAAGAGATAATGGCAAACAATCCATCTTCTAAATTAAACTATCAGACTCTAAAATGACCACAGAAGTGAATGTGAGTGTGACTGATTGTTTCTCTGTGTGCCACCCTGTGATTGGCCAATGACCTGTCCAGGGCGTACTCTCTTCTTGGATTGGTGCCAGCCCACCCTCATGACCCTCAAGCATACTGTGCACACGTTAAAAAACGTATGAGTCCTAAAACATTTCTTGGTAACATATTCATGTGTTAAGTTAGTAGTCCACTTGCAGCTCTGTTGCTAGGCGACAGCAGTAAGGGCAAGACTCGCTGTTGAAGGGGTACAGACCATGTCCTCTGGAGGAGACGGCCCCTGAATTAGGAACCAGCTACTGTACTTCTTTTACCGAATGGTGCATCTGTAGAGAACTTAGTAACGAGTTGTGTCTGTGTGTAAATATGAGTATGTGTGTGGGAATGTGTGTGTGCATGTCATTTTTTGGCCAACAATAGAGATCTAGGGCTGAGAAAAAATAGCTAAACAAACAATAGTTGCTGGGGGGACTGTTTATTTTCATTGTTTTATGGGATTGAAATTAAATTGACAAAACATGGTTGAACTTTTCTTTTAACGCTTCACAACACTGTGAAGCGTTGTGAAGCGTCTGAGAGTATGTGTGACGGCCACAGGCCTTGTGTCCGTCCTCCACTTCTCTCTTCCAGGTTGCTTGGCTCCTCCCATCTCATTAGAGGAAGTGGGCTCACCTGCTCGGAGCCTTTAAAAGGCAGGATGAGTCCAAAATGGCTCCCTCTCTCTTTCTCTCTTCTGACCAGGCCAGTGCCTATCAGGCACCTACTTTGGTATTGTTTGGTTATGTTGAGTTTAGTTACTTGTGTGTTCTTGAGTTGCACACAGGTACATGGTCACATTTCATGTGTGATATACTACGTACAGGGTGGATAATGCAGTAACTGGCTGTGACACACACCATCTCCCTCTCGGCGCTCCTCTCATCGGGAACATAGATCAATGAAAAGAAATGGGCCATTTCATCTTTTTCATTGTCACTGCCTTGCCATCTCATCTCCAAGCTGCCTCCCTTGCATTATCTTTTATTGATGACTCTCGGAGAGGCGGGCCTGTGAAAGGACTCAGAGCCTTTTGTGCACTTTCCTACTGGTGGAGTAAACAACAAGTATCTGTGCTACGCCTGTCAGCTGTAACCCTCAACCCTGTCCTGCTTTGTCCGCTGCACACACCCAAAACTGATACTGATGACACTGCTGACAAACTGTTGGTACTGTGAGTGAATAAGGAAATAAGTTAAATAAACCATTCATCCCCAGACATGTGAACCATTAAACATTGCTGGTGGTGCAGACGCGCCTGTTACGCTGTTAAAAGCCAAGGTTTGGATTTCCCCCTCTGCACCAATACTGCACAGTAATGCATTGCCAAAATGGCAGACTCAGGCTCAAGCTCGAAAATCTTGTCAATACATAAAACAATACAGCAACAAAACATTTTGTGTTTGGGCTAGGGAGTGGAGTGATTCTTGACACTGTGAGTAATCATTAAGAGGATTGGAGGATACTGAGCTTGAGGATATGTAAGGTTTGCTTTTTCCTTCAGCATGACATTAACACCATTACTAGAAAAAACACTGCAGAACACAATTTTAACCTTTTTCTAGCTGGAACAAAGGAAGAACTGTGAGCTGCTGTCAGCTTGGCCTGCTTCCCTGATAAACAACTTGCTTTTCCATCTCTTGCTTCAGTAATCAGCCTTCTGCTCTGCCTCTCTCCATCTTTCCTCAGCGTGCCTCCCTCAGGAGCGCCTCAGCAAAAGCCAGGGCGGTCCGTCAGGTCAAGGTGTTGCAACAGTAAATCTCTTCATTTTATGCTTCACTGGCCACATGTGAACGGGCCAAAAGAGCACCAGCAGTGTGCAGATGATCACAGATGGATCTAAAGCGATGATGACTGCGGAGATTACACCTATTCGCCAGGTTGCAGAAAATTGCAGCCGCGAGGGTCCATCCATGTCTGGTCCCTGCTCTGCTCCCAGGTCTTGGCTCAAAATGGAGTCAGCACCACTACACATGGGCTATCAGGACCATCTCGCAAATCTGAGTCCTATCATATACTGCTGCACTTTATAGCAATTAAATACAAATTCAAGCACCTGAGGACACATCTGGGTGACAAGAGAGAGTGAGACTTACATAATCACATTAGCCCTGCAGATTGAGTAATGGTGAGAGGAAGGCACAAGGACGGTGGCAGAATATTTTTGATACAAAATGCAAAGCTGGTCCAGGCAACAGGTGTAAACTACATTGTGTCTCTAATGTTGTGCAGCCATTCA
Organism: Trinectes maculatus; assembly: GCA_016785345.1. Taxonomy (NCBI): domain Eukaryota; kingdom Metazoa; phylum Chordata; class Actinopteri; order Pleuronectiformes; family Achiridae; genus Trinectes; species Trinectes maculatus. The sequence continues at coordinate 198,011 of JAFBJQ010003216.1, forward strand.
ATGCATAATATTTACCTATAAGGAAAGAAGGCTGCTGGTGCCACACTGCAAACCAATGACTGATAATGGAGTATCTATGTATATTTTTACACGACAAGTCAACTAGTCTCCCTTCAACTTCATTTTAAACCACATCAAACCACCTTAGTCCAGAGAAATTTGTAAATTACAACATAAACTCTTTTTTTTTAATTTTCTTTTTTTTTTTTTGCTCCGTTTAGTCCATGAGAAATGTATACAGTACTCTCTATCTCTTGTACAAAACATTCATACATCACAGTTGAAAAGGTACACATTTATCCCTTTTCAGTGATGGTACTTTCAGGTACACTCCAGAACATTTACATATTACTACTGGCCCCAGTTGTACCAGACAATAACCTCATCATGTTCATTGTGACATCCAGGTATGCTGCTGAAAGCTGTCAGTATGTTGCAGGTTTGTTTTGTTGCTTTGTACCCTAAACTGGTCAAATCTGTCCGGAAGCTTTGTAGAGGGTTTTCTGCCAAGACTTTTCTCCTGTATTGTTTCTTGTTGATTGTGTTTTTCTTCTTGTCTATAGGGTTAGTTAACTTCTTTCTTTCTAGTTAGGGTGGGAAATTTTGTTTATTATTTTGGCCTTGAAAACCCTGAAGTTGTTTGCTTCCTTTTCTGTTCACATTTTTATTCGACCAACACAACAATCGCTCTGCCTGTTGACAGTCCTATAAAGACAGCAGGAATACTACTGTCAAGACCAGTTTCAATAAGATGACTGTACGCTTGTATTATACTGCAAAATATGGGCTGACAATGCATACAGGTTATTATAAAAGCACTTTAGCAATTCACCATTGCACCTACATAACACTGTCGAACTCTCAAGGATCCTAACTGACTGACACAGCAGATCCAGAAATATTCTAATTTCATTTATTCTTTTCTCCTTTTACAGTTGAACCTATAACCACAACCAGCAACTCACCCACTGACAGACTTTTGGGAAATTTGGGTCTGATGTACTGGGTTTGGCTAATATAGCCTTGACACTAAAGTAGGACAGGTTAATGTAACTCCACTGAGTCCAGTTTGTAAGAGGCAGCTAAGTCTCGGACCCCGGTCCACCTTTCCAGGTTGATACAAAAGCCCATCATGGGGCATCACCCAGACCAAAGTCCAGGAGTTCAGAGTTGTTCACAACAAATTGTGTCAAACATTAACAGTTGAACGCAAGAACGACCAATCATTTTCAACATCCAAGAAATTTGCCTTTGCCTGTATAATAATCACAATTAGAAAGACCTCTCTGTTTAACCTAACATAAAACCACATCATCACAAACAGCTGATGAGATGGGTAACAAACTCCTGTGTCTTTTCTGTTTGGAACTTTTGCTTCATCTTGTCTCTTTTCTTGTATTTTAAAAAAAGGTCATCTAAAAAAACATAGGATACAAAATGTGTCTCTTCAGGTTCCCCATCCCCTAACTAGGTCAGGTGTTCGATAGGGTTTGTTTATTTTGAACTATCTGCAGAAGTTTGCATTTAGGGTGAGTTCAACTCCAGCTGGTTCGAACAACACAATCTGCCATTAGCCCAGCATTAATACAACAACAAAGAGTCTCCTGGCAACAAGGACTGACTCACCTGCCAGTAAATAAACAGGACTCAGGTTTTCCCAGAATGCAACCTAATTCTGCAAGGTGCTGCTACGAGACAGGTGTAAGTTTTAAACAGGCCCCGGGCTACAGCTTTACAGTTTGCAGTAACAATAAATAAGTTCTGCTGTCAGGGTAGCAGCAATGAAAATTATCTTGAAAATGATTCTTTTCTGTCTATTACACATTTTCACTGTTTCCAAACCTGCGATCATTCTGTCTAAGTCTGTGTATGAGGAGCAGGAGCACACACACACACACACACACACACACACACACACACACACACAGCAGTACCAAGCAACACACCACCAGCTCTGATTGACGTCTGTCTCTCCAGTGCCCTGAAACAACACACACAGGCGCATCACTCAGCCAGACATCATTGCCTTTCATGTTCTTCATTGTGTATTACATCTTACTCATCACTATCCTGAATGACTTTTAACGGCTTGCGTTTTTCTTCCCATGCTTATTTGGATCAGGCTTCTCTTTCCACTGACAAGCCACTACATGTGGCTCCATTCCTTATTTTCGCCTGGATCCTTAGAAAAAGCCACAGGACTTGTCAGGCTGCAGGGGTTTCAGCTGCCTGACAACTGTTTAAAAAAAGAAGACATTTTCACCAGTTATGCAAGACTCATTTGGGTATGTTGATTGTTTAGCACGAGACCAGCACTGATTAAAGCTGAACCAAACAGTTTTTGACAGGCTCTCAAACTGCCACAGCGTATCAGTTTCCATGGGACAGAGTGCATTATAAAAATATATACGGGCCTAGTTGTAATACAGGACGAGTCTTGCAGCATTAGTCATCTAGAGCAGACGCAGATGTGCCAGTCATATCTTGTCGGAGCGTAGCAATGCATGTCAAAGTTGGACACACTTAAACAAACTGTAGGCAGTGCTGTTACCACGGCGTCATAACACGAGCCTGAAATTCCTTCTCTGGGTCAAAGCAGGCTCATGTGCAGTCTGTTATTCCCATCGTCTCACTGGGAAGAGTACTTCAGGCTGTTGTTCAATAATTCACTTTGTTTTCACCTGTTTGGTTCTCTGACTCCTCTTCAACATCAAAATCCTCAACAGCAAACTAAAATCATCAAATCTGCTCTCATGCACATTCTCTTGTTTCAGGAAACTAACTAACACTAATTGAGTTGGTATCAAGAGGATGTCACTTGATTGGACTTGAGAGAGACTTTTTTTCATGCAGCTCAGGCTTTACACCAAATAAGGAAACTACTTTATGGCTATCTGCTGCATTCCTCTCCTTCCTGTCCACCCCTGTGGCACGTCAATGAACAAATGGCAGCAGGGTCGGGTGATGTCATCCAAATGGGCACATGCTGATACCCAAAGACAAACACAGTGATGAATGCATGAACGTTGTTTGAGCGACTGTTAAAAAAAACTATCTATCGTGTCTTAATCAGATTTGACAATCAAGTCACTTGTTTTTGCCAGATCATCAGTTTTAGATTTTAGCAATTAAACTGGAGTGATGTAAATTTGGTTGCTTCTGTATTTTTCCGTGTCACATGCTGATGATCTGTCTGAGGTGTGTTCTGCTTGTCCAGTTGTGGGAAAAAAAGTTGTGTGTCACCATTTGCTTTGTTTTTTCTGTCAGTGATTAAAGCTCTGTTTGCTGTTAGGGTGGGTCTCCATGGAATTAATGCAAAGTCCCTAACAGGCAACTAATGATAGCGTGTGTGTGTGCGTGCGTGCGTGCGTGCGTCAATGTTACTAATTCTATAACCCACCACACCTCACAGCAAAAATTGATGGTTCAACTGAGTATGGTACTAGTTCTGATAAATTTGACACAAAGTCATAACTGAGCTGGTTTCTATCAGTGGAACAAAGCAGCATAAACTACCCCCCTGCCTCCCCTCTACTCAGCTCTCATTATTTAACTGCTGGGGGGGAGGGGGTGTACAGGCCCAGAGAGTGTTGGCGGCATAGCCCGTCTCAAACAATGACATCATCTCTGCAGGACTGGCAGGCGACGAGGGCTGGCTGTGCTCTCGCCAGACACTGAGCACAGTTTGGATGTGAGAGTTAGCCTGTGCTCTTAGCCACCATTGTTTGTGAGTGCAGGGAGGATGGATGGCTGAGCCACTGTTGGCACTCTGTGACACCAGGTTCCTGTCAGAGTCGCACTTACTGACAATGTGTGTTTACGCCGCACAACATTCTGTGACTGTGGGAATAAGGGAGGCACTTATTAGTAAGAGAATATTAATTAGGCTGAAGGAGAGTCTGGACAAACTCAACAGATGAAGATGTAGAGAGCAAAAGTGCTATGTCACCACACGCGCGCACACGCGCGCGCACACACACGCACACACACACACACACACACACACACACACACACACACACACACGCAGACGCACACACACACACAGAGTTCTTGTGGATTACAGAGTGAGAGTGCAGCCTCTGGGAGATTGATGTTGCTGCAGACACTGCTCCATCTCCCTGTGATTTAACGTCACTGAGCTGGACTTTGCATTCACTCCATCTGCACACATACAGTACACACATACAGTATACTGTGACTCAGCCTGTGACAATTAATTTGGCATTTTGTCACCAATTTCAGAGACAAAACTGGCATCAGTTTTAAGCGCTGAATTTTCCGATGATCACTTTGACGCCTTTTAAATTTTAATTTTTCTGTCCACACAGCAGCGCTAATTATTATTTACACAATAACAATGACCTTATCACATCTCTGCTTTTAGGAGTAAGAGAATATTAATTAGGCTGAAGGAGAGTCTGGACAAACTCAACAGATGAAGATGTAGAGAGCAAAAGTGCTATGTCACCACACACACACACACACACACACACACGCACACACACACACACACACACACACACACACACACACACACACACACACACACACACACACACACACACACACACACACACACACACACACACACAGTTCTTGTGGATTACAGAGTGAGAGTGCAGCCTCTGGGAGATTGATGTTGCTGCAGACACTGCTCCATCTCCCTGTGATTTAACATCACTGAGCTGGACTTTGCATTCACTCCACCTGCACACATACAGTACACACATACAGTATACTGTATGTGTGTCAGCCTGTGACAATTACTTTGGCATTTTGTCACCAATTTCAGAGACAAAACTGGCATCAGTTTTAGGCACTGAACTTTCCGATGATCACTTTGACGCCTTTTAAATTTTAATTTTTCTGTCCACACAGCAGCGCTAATTATTATTTACACAATAACAATGACCTTATCACATCTCTGCTTTTAGGCTGCTATTGTAATATTCCCACAAAGAACTGTGGCCATAAACTGCAGTTCCCTCTGTCCCACTGAGCTTTTATGCATCTTTCAGCTCATTGCTCTGGTTTTACGTCCTGCAACGTTACTGATTCGGCTCAGTCCCTCAGCTCTCTGCAACACTGCCTCCACCCACAGCAGGCAGCGGGTTCAAAGAAACTTTCAAACACATTACATGCCCAAAGTCCAAACACAAGTCAAAGTGAGAAAGTCGCTGGTTGACTTATATCTAGCCTTCATCTCCCCAAAACAGAACTCCACACGGTTACATCAGCCCCAAACATGGCACAAGAAAGGTAGTGCATTTAAAAAGCATTATCTGTGTATTCTATCTGCATGAAGGGTTAAAGTGTGACATGACTTCAGCCACAGTAAGAGCCTTTCCAACACTAGCAACAACCCCTGCACATCAATTGCAAGGCTGTGTCATCTAACCCGTCTAACACGGGTTATTTCAAATTATCACTGAAAGAAAAAAAAAAAGAAATCCTGTTTCCCGATAAAGTATGACTAAAACCGGCATTGAGAGAAACCGGCATTGCCTTAAATGGGATTTTCACAAGTTGTGAAACTGTGTCTTTGGAGTGAGGTAAGAGATGGAGGAGTAAACCACAGTACGCAGGACAAACATGTACGTTGTCACTGTGTGGCTTCTTTCTGTTTATTTACACTGCACACCAGTGCAAGCACATGATGATTAAGAGGAGTAATTGTAACATTGGGGGCCGAAATAGCAGTGACACTGTCTCTGGACAACAACAACAACAACAACCATAGCAGCAGCAGCGGCAGCAGCAGCTGGTGAAACAACAGCAGATATGAGGATTTAAAGCTTTTCATTAGGATGGTCCCTCCTGCAGCAGACTAAGCCTCCACACCAGCCTGATGTTTCCAAATAGCTAATAAAGTAAGAGGCACATTCACCGAGTACAGACAAGCATGATGTATTTTAGTCTACATGATACAATGACGATGCAGAACTTTCACCATGACTCAGTTCTCTTTCTGTCAGGGCGACTGAACTCTATGATCATTTAGTATGGAAGCCTAAAATGTTCCACACTTAATAAATAACATTATGAAATAAATAATCATATGAAAAACTGTCAAGCATGTACATGAACCAAAAATATAAAATAACAGCGTAACACCATATAACACCAATAAGGACAGTTTTTTTTTTAATCAAATAAAAGGTGTTGTTGGTGTCAAGGTGGTGGCTTAATCATATTCTCACCCTTCAGCCAATCACACGCCTCAAGCTCAAACACTGTGACAAAATGAGCCAGCTAGATCCTGTGAGCCGTAACAAACCTTCCTCCTCAAATAAAAACGAACTCATGTGTGTTCCTGTTTTTAAATAGACGTGTTTTCCCCACCACTATACAATCAATTATCTGTTATGACAAAGTCAAATCATGCTTACATTTTTTTTACTGAAATATTGATATCTCTTTTCTTGAAGTTATTAAAACCCTCTGCTGTGGCTCTGGACAGTGAACTGGGCACATGAGTGATATCTCCTGATATGATTCTTATCTGTTGTAAATCAGCTTTTACATCCTAAAAGTAGAGGTGCACATAGAAAAATGACTGATGGCTGGATTCCATTTAGCTGCTTCAGTGTCAGAGTCTTGGCTTGCTAAGACACATTATATACGCCCATCCCATGGGTTCTTATGGCAAGTCAGCAGATGAGTAAGTTACAGGTTGACACACTGACCACTGTGGACGTATGTGGGATTTGATCACTCAGACTACATTCAGACGTGTTATGGACTGTGGGACCTGCCGCAATCTTAACAATGACCACCAAATGTTTATTATTACTGACAGTTCAAATGAATCTCTACACTGATTTCCTCAGCCCCTCCACACACTAGCTCTCAAACACAAACACAACAGACCCATCTGTCCACTCAGCTTCACAACCATTTGGTCCTTGCTCACGCAAATCAAATGTGTTTATTTACATATACAGCAGGGAAGTGAGATACGGCCACAAGTGGACACTGGGGACACATGTGGAGAGACACCATAGTGCCAGATGGGAAGTGACGTACTAAGAGCTCTCCTGTGATCAGATCAACAGATGTCAATACCAGGTGAAACAGAGCCAGCTCAGTATGTCTCAACGTCATGGCTTTTGGCACATTCAAATCAATTATTCCATTAGAGACATTGTTTTTTTTTATTATTGTATATCTGAATGAGTTTAGTTAATCTGATCTGTAACAGGTTTTAAAAATTATAGTTTGGACTTTTGTGTGTTTAATCCCACACTGTCCTTAAACAGATATTAACTTTACATTTATAAGAGTCTTTAGACATTATGTCTTTTCATGAGCAGGCATTAGTTTTGGTTTTTGAATTTGGAGCATCTGATTTGACCACATGTATGCAGAATGTTTCTGCAGGAACTTCTAATGTATTCTGTTAATTAATTCTATTACATAATATGATTATCTGATTTATAACTGAATTGGTCAATGCCAAAAAACACAAACATTTTGCTGGCAAATGTTTTTTAATTGTGAAGTAGGCTGAGGTGTAGTTTCCTTTTTCCTCCTATGACAGCAGCATGTTACTGTGCCAACACTTTTCTTGTTAGTATACGCACACATGATGTCTCCGAGATGCTCTACTGGTAACAACAGCGTAAATAAAGATTATTCATCCATTAGGTAGATGAGCATCTGTGAAGGGAACATGGAAAATGGAGCTCTCAGTGGACTTAATTTCCCTCTGGGTCCTCTGAGAGAAGTCAGTGCAGGTCTTCTGGTGGCTTGCCATCAGACAACTCTCTGCTCTCCACTGGGCCACAGGACAGATACAGACAGACAGCTTTCAGACAGCTTTCTCTAGCTTCCCCGTTTTGATTAATAATTGATCAAACCTCTTAATTCCAATTTAAGATAAAAAATAATAAAATACTCTAATACATAGTCAATGAGCAGGGGGGGGGGCTGTTTGGTTGCAGAGCTCTGCAGTCTTATTGGTGTCCATGTAAAAGAGGCGGAGGCAGCTGAGAAAGAAGCCGACGGTGTGTACCTACCTACACGCCCGGAGCCTGCATCAACGTTTGCATCTGGGTCATTAACTGTCTGTTTACCTGTCTAACAACCTACGCACTACATCTCCTGGTGTGAGCTCCCAAACCCACTGAGACTGCAATTCAAACTCTCTGAAGTAGTCTTTAAGCTTTGAGGTTCTCACACTGGATCATGGGTAATTTACCATCATTTGTGAGCATAGCCAATTTAGTAAGTAAGGTTATTCACGAAATTATATACATCAAACCATGTACCAGCGAAATGCCCCACAGCCTGGTTGATCTCCTGCAGTGGAGCAGTGGAGCAGTGGAGCAGTGGAGGAGGGCTGGGTTAACTCTGACTGGTCTGTGTTGTGTGGGGAACTGGTATCTGCATGTAAACCTGTGTGTTCTGTCTTCCTCTGGCCACTCAGCATCCTGCAGACTGAATGTTTCTCACTCACTATCACTGTCACTCCTCCATCAGTGCTCTCTTCTGCCGAGAACAACTGACCTGCTGCAACACACACACACTTGCGCGCGCGTGCACACGCACACACACACCTGGGAGCACGAGAAATTACACGCCTGGTTACTTGCTACTTTCTGGTGTCGTTCCTGTGAAGTGCAGCAATCGGATAACGCACTGAAAGAGAAGCCACATACAGTATGTGTGTGTGTTGACATGCACGTGAACGCAGCTCTGCTGAAAATACCAGGTGACTCGTGAAACGCTTCCCCCCCTGCTCACTGGCTGTGGTGCGTTCAGGCGCTTTGTTTCTCTTCACACAAACAGGCGAGCGCAGGTCAGGACGAGGTGCAAGCAAATGATGGGAACTGAAAACAACGGTGCAGCTTGCGTAATTTCTGTCCCCTTTGGTCGCGTCACACGCTGTCAGCTAAGGCCAGTGTGAGGTGCAGCAGCACATTACCTGTCCGTACACCTTCAGCACGGCCGAGTCACCGGTGCTCCGGCGGCTCCGATGCTGCGGGGAGGTGGCGGAGTCCAAGCCGCCTTCGAAGGTGCTTGGATCGGCCAGCGGCAGCGGCGGAGCCGCGGCACCACCTCCGCCTCCGCCTCCGTCCACACTGGCTTGTATGGTGAAAAAGCCTCTGTTTTGAGGCAGCGTGTATCGCTGTTCCGGGTGAAGGCGCAGAGTCGAGGAATTAATCCCAGCTAACATGAGGACGAGTAAATACAACGAGGGCTGAGGAGACGACTGCATCCCGGCCGCCTGTGACATCGCCATGTTTGTGTACGTTTGACTGTGGATGAGGTGAAGACACAAGAGCTCCGTCTACAGGCGGCGATGTCCCCGCTGCTGCGTTCAAGGACCACCGGAATGTCGACAAGTACGAGTCCTCCCACTGTGCAGCTGTTGTCTCACACTGGCAGTTAGCAAGTCTACTCCGCCCACTGCTGATTGTTTTTTTAATTCGTGCTATAAGGCGACGGGTTTAAGAGAAAATCACAATGAAATGACACAAAATCACTTTTATGAAGAAATAATATGTTTGATAATTCTAATATTTTTCCATCTCACTGTCCCAAAAACACTTAAAATAATACTATTAAGGTACAGCCAGTAGAGGTTAAGTGTATAGTTTAGCCCAGATGTATAAAAATCCTGCTTACTCACATAGGAGATCCAGTTTGAGTGGCTTTGGAAATCTACTGTTTTCCTTTTGATTTTTAAGTTTTCAATTAACACCCAGAGTAGTGGTGATGAGAAATAGAAATATCGAAACACAGAAAACACACACGCAGTTTGGCTTGAAACAGGACCTTATCTGTTTCTATGAGTTACCCATTTACGAAAAATAGACAGTTCAATTAAAGTCTCTAAGAGCATGTGGCCTAGATAGTCATATTTACTATTGGACCATTTCTTTCAGGTTCTTTATCCAAATATATGAGCTATATGAGCTGGAAAAAAGTTGTTTTCATTTCTAATAATGAATGTATCTATAGTAGAAGTGTAATATGACATATTTCTTTAGCCCCTTCTGTTGAGATACTGTATAACTAGCTCGTTCATCCAAAACGCTTGAATTTACGAGTAGCAGTGAATGCAGCATGTCACAGACACACTGAACTGCCGGAACGTTGTTTACACATCACTTTAAAAATCGATAACCTGCTTTCAATTGTAGTGAAACATAGTAGTAATAAATAGACAATTCATCTCCTTGTCTGTTAGCTTAGTGAACACATGACATATTGAAGTGTTTGGCACGGACCGTGTGCGTCATGTGAGTAGATGTCAGCTAACAGTGTCTTTTGTAAATAATACTAATTCAGTAGCAGGTAATCTGGCGGTTAGCACTCTTGCTAACTTAGCAGTTAACTTTTTTGTTTATGTAAGATCTGCGTTTGCTAGTTAGGCCTATGGATAAATATATCTATTGAAAAATAAAACACAAGATGCTTTATTTTTCATGTATTTGTCAGTAAAACCCAGAGGATTTATTATGTAGATTGGACCGTGACATAGAAAATAAAAACAAAAAGAGACATGAAATCAGGATGGTTTTACTTTTTTTTAGCAAGACAGAAATATTATTATGCAACAATTATTACCTAGTCAAAAGCAGCAAGGTCAGTTGTGTCAGACAGTCAGAAACCATTATTAACTGTCCTAACATGAAGACTGGTACTGTGTAGTGTAGCTGGGCCACAGTGGCTTACATGTCATTTAGCCTATACTGTCTGCAACAAGATCAACAATTACAGGGGGAAAGCAGCTCAGACAAACAACAATGTTTACTTCTGAGCATGAGCTGGGCCCCGAACCGCACATCCCCATGGTGTCTGTGACTGTTTTACATATAATCATGTGTATTATGTCGTGAAGGTCTTTTTTGTGTACATTGTATTGTTGCATTTTTTGATGGCTCTGTGAGACAAACAGATGACAAAGAGAAACAAATTCTGAGGCTAATTCAGTGCTGTATTTGCAGTAGTATTTACAACACAATGAAAGAAACAACACCAGTGGCAGGAAAAGTCATTCCACCGGTCTTAAACAAGAGGGCAGCAAACAGCAAAGGCTCGAAACAGACAGTATCCCAGGAGGTAGGTTTTTTCCCCAGGGGATATGTCTATTTAAACATGCAGCCACCATTTTCTGTCTGTAAATGTGATAGTTTTTTTTCTTTTTTTTTTTTACAAAAGGTGGAACATCCACTCGAAAATCCAAACCAATCTCCACCGAAAAAGAAAAGACTTGGCTTGACACTAATCAGTTCAGAGTCTCCAGATTTATTTGCGGCTCCAACTGCAGGTATGTGAAATTCCATAATGAGTTTTTACATGTCAACTGTATACTTTATGTTTACTAAACAGTAAAAGAAGGAAAACAAGCAAACTTCTTTCGTACAATGTGAATAAAAGAGCTACAAGTTATAGGAAGTGAAAATAAAGTGATCTGATCTACAGAAAAGACTGACCAGTGGCTGGAAAGAAATTAATTGATGAACTAATGACCAAACTAAGATAGATAATTTTTCAGCATTTCTCTTTGCTTTCTGATCCAGATGCAAGAAGAGAGGTAAACATGCTACTTTCACAGTTTGCCGAAGTGTTAAGGTGAGTCATCTTTCAGTTTTTTTAGTTGTGTACTGTTTGATCTATTATCCACCGTTCATGCCTTTTTTCTGAAAAATGCAGACAATTTAATGTTTAAAAAAAGTGATGGAAAATTATTCAGCAGCACTTTTTTTTTTGCTGTCATTTGATTATTACCCAGCGTCAGTGGCATTGTTTATGGTTTGTTTCAGTGAGAGAGCGGCAGCGGACACTGCCCAGATGAAAGAGCTGGAGGGCATTCTGACCGCAGCTCGGAACCTTGAGTCCTACCTCAAAGAAAAGAAAACCCACCTGAGGAAAACATTAGCTCTCATTTCTGATAAGCTGCAGGGTTAATCTTGGCCTGTTAGCTCCACGTGGAGGTGTTTCAGCAGCAGGCTATTTCACTGACAGATAGTTTTATTTTGTGAATAATTGAATAATCCTCTGCAGTTCATATGTAAGTCATATTAAAACTGCTCACATATAGTTACTCATAAACTTAATTATAGAATAGATTAAACTAGTACAGGTTCACTGCTATGGGTTTCAGTAGAATTCCATGTATTCTGCAAACATCTATGAATGTTCAGTTTGACCATTGAGTCTTCAATGTTTGGTCAGCAGAGGGGGCAAGTGGGCCACAGTCGTAGTTGCAACAGCCTCAAGTACGTACCTTGAAATATTTAGAGCATGCCAACTCAAATTCAACTCAGTATTGAGTAGAGTAATTGTTTACTATGCAAATATTTCAATTTGATATCAACAATAAACACTGGTTGCGAACAGAGGTGTCCCAATACCGTTTTTGCGAGTATCACTAGAGTATTAGGAAATGTATATTATGACATTGTGGAGGCTGCAGTGGCGTGCAGGTGTGCCACACGCTGCTCAGCTATCACGCCACTGCACCTGTCGGCCTCCAGGAACTGCCTTACAGTTTCATTCCACGTTCAGCTGATATATTTATAACCCTGTTTACTGGGGTTACAGGTGGCAGCCAGCAATAGAAAATCTTGTAACCACTCAAACAAAGCTAATGCACTATGTTTATGGCACATCACCCTCCATGGTCTGAACACTGTGCCAGCAAACAAGTGTTCAGTGGCTTTCCAACCGCAGGAGAACAGGCTCAGGTAACAGCTGCGCATTTTCAGACTATTTAAAAGATGGTTTTCAAAAAGTTCAGAATTCCTCCCATGAAATCCCTTCCTTGATCCAAATCAGGACATGAGTGGATTGTGTTATTCAGTTCATGATGCACGGTGCATGTAGCACAGTGGCTCCTTTACAGTGAAATCCTTGCAGACGATCCAGAGGGTGGCAGTTTGTTTGGCTAAAAGATCACATGTCAATCTACTGCCCATCAGCCTCCACTCAGTACCAAAGGCTGCCCAAATCCAATTCAAGTCTTTAATGCTTGATTTCACTTACGTTTCAGTTATGAATGTTCATGTTTGTGGTGAAAAGACCGACCAAATTATATCTCCAACGGTATCTCAGAGATACCCTTAGGATTCATCTCTTGTCTATTGTTGTGTCCGAGTGAGGGCACGCACACACATAGATGGAAGTCTATATATCAGTCCATACACAACATCTATCACTCGACCATGATCGTACTTTTTGCTAAATGCGTATATTTATTGTATGCAGCATACCATCAATATAATGACCTGACATAATAGCTATTCTAGCCAGGAATAACAATTTTGATTACAATGCAAGCAGATGGTGTGGAGACACCTATACATTTGTAGTAATAAGGACACAGCGAAACATAATGAGACAATATTTACATTTTGGCAAATCTGCCATGGCCTCTGTTATGACTTCTGTCAGAGGTGTGCTCACTCCCTGTTTCCTTCTCACACGTCTCACATATCTATGTTGTGGCATTGAACGTGCCATGGAAACCATAGGGGATGTTGACGGGCACAGCGGCCCGGCCCAGCTCCTCAAACGTCTTTGCATCCAAAACCAGAAGGAACGTGCTCTTGTCCTTGAAAGGGGAAGAACATAGCAAATGATTGCTGAGTGTTTAAGAGGTTGAACATAAGCAGCATGCATGGAAATTAGAATTTTACACACTCAATATATTTATCATAGAGATGCAGTTCACTGTTTATGGCTCTGGTATTGGATCTTGGATCTTTGGCTCAGCCTGACTGACCTTGTTAGGAGTGATGACAACAGACAGGATGACACCCTCATCCTCCTCTGTGGCATCAGGGCAGGGTACGAAGATTGGCTCAGACGGATAAAGACCAGGTTGTTCCCACACCTGTCAGAAAACCATGACTCATCGGTTCTGAATTTTGACCATTAAGATGTTTTACTTTTCTGTACGCACAAATATTCGATATGTGAATGATAGTACAGTATCACTTTGAATTATGAGCATTTACATCTTCAAATCATAGGTTTAGACATTTTCAGGTTGTTGTTTATTTTGTAATTGCTATAGATAGGAAGTAGGATCTGATATTTGATGTGATTGATACCACATCATAACTCAAACTTGATTGTGTATTCCACCTACATGTAACAACAGATTTGTGAAAAGACTCAAATTGTAACGCCTTTGCCCGTCAGCTGGAAACAATAGAGGGACTCACCTTCATGTGTTTGCCGTGGAGGTCCATCTTGATTAGTGTGTCTCCTACAAGGTGTCTGAAGCCGCAGCCATAGAAGTAGCGGTAGGGGTGGGTGTTGTACTTGGCGTAGTTGATCTGAGGGAACTCCAGACCACCATAGTGGTGAAGATCGTCCCCATGCAGGTCCTCGTGCGTACAGACCACCTGCACAGAGAGAAAAAAAAAACAATGTAGGTAATGAGGCCACTGGGGCAGTGGTAGTAAATGATTATAGAGCTACAGAATTTGAGGTTTGGTTGATTTGCTTGTCACTGTGGTAACAGACTAAAAGGTGTAAATATTTATTAGGCTGATAACCTCTGCATGTGAAGATGTCTACACGGACAAACACAGTGTTTGCTGCTCCACAATGAAGAGCATTGCATGTTTCACTGGTGAATCAGGAGTTTAGGGCTCTCTGTCCAGTGAATTCATTCAGCTTTGGCACAGTGTATAACAAAGACAGGGAAGCTAGTATCAGGAAAATAAAGATTCAGTGCATGCATTGTTTCCAGCAGTGAACCCTTCCTGTGTATGGAAGCAAACTGAATCTCAGTTCAACACTCAATCATCTACTATATCTACAGCCATATCTACTACATGCAAGAGATCATTACTGAATGTAAATACAGAGAATGGCTATGGCCAAAATAATTAGTGGGCCGATCAAAATTTGTAAGGTCTACTACAAATCATTGAAATGGAGCAAAAAATAATAAAAAAAAGAAATGGGTTTGCTCTTTGTGGCCATCACAAATAATTTAGTTCTAATGTGATGTAAATTAGAATCAGAGGTACTTTTTATCTATAATTAAAATGTTACTGAATAATGACAAAGTAAAACAGTATTAAACTGAAAATGCATTTAGAAATGTGTAGTATGTGGGGGGTATGTGTGAGATTCAGAGGGGGTTTGGATGTGTGTTAATGTGGGAAACATAGAGCATACTGTATTTACAGTACTATATGGACAGTATGTTGTATTTACAAGCCAATCAGATCATAAACCTATATGTTATATACATATCCTTTCTGTAGGTGATGTTATCAGCCAACAGCCTTGAGGCACTGAATGTTCTTTTGCGCTATCAGTAGGAGCCGGCATCATGTCGGTTGCCTACCTTGTTCTTCTCAGTTCTTATAGCAGTGGCTGAACTGCTGGGCCTGTTCAAGTTCTGATGGTAGGGTGTATCATGGTCCACATTGAGAGGCAGCACAAATCTCCGTGGAAACACTCTGCATAGGGTGTTATACACCTGACAGGAATGACAAATATTCTCAGCAAACCTATGAATGTCAATTAGAACGTCAGTCTTCAATTAGACATTATGTCTGGACCTGCTCACCTCATCGAGAGCTTCTCCAGACTTTCGCAGGTTCTGGATGCTGAAGTTTGTGATCGCCTGTCCGTCATCTGAAGCACACATATCTATGATCAAGTAGCCATCCTCTTCATATGCATTGATCTGGTGGAAGGTTGACAGCGGCTTGGCAACGTACTTGACTGAGCTTACCTGGAACATCAAATTAAAAAGAAGAATGTGTCATGATGTTGGTTTTCTGCGTTTCCTGTTTTATTTTGATAGGTCAGTCTTTTTGTTGTTAGGTTGCTTTACTTCCCTTTCCCTTGATTACCTGATGGATTTCACCTGTGTTTTAGTTTTCCCGCCTCCCTTGGTATATATACCCGGTGTTTGCCTTTGTTCTCTGCCAGTTCGTCTCACTCTCAAGAGTATTCGTTCCCGTGTTATTTTCCTTGTGTGTTTTTGTGCTTATACTGTGTATTGGACCTTGGATTTGGATTTTGGATTTTGAGACTGCTTGCTGATTTTGTACTGTTGCCTTTCCTGACTGCCTTCT